>LKNJ01003863.1:0-38741 GCA_002120245.1 Maccullochella peelii | reverse complement strand
AACGTGAAGCGCTGTGAATACTTTCCGGATGCACTGTATGCGTGTGTGGGTCTTACAGGCAAACATGGTACTCATAACACGGGAATAATATTTACTATATATATATATATTTAGTTTGGTGTGTGCTGTAAACTTGTGGTTAATGGCCAAGGCCTTAGTTCGTCTTTATCCAAGACTCTGTTATTTTGCAAATGATTTCTGTTGGCACTGGCTTTGTGATAGTTTCTGGTATGGGTGTGTCAACTTCTATTCTCTTGTGACGTGTCATCTTGCTTGGAGCAAGCTTTATTTATTCTAACCCTACCTCTGGATTATATTGTACTGTAATCAACACGTTTCTATCCCGTCGTCTGTCTCTGTCTGTTTAACTCAGTTTGCACATCTGTAACTGTCTTGTTTCTGTTTCTCTCTATCTACATATTTAATTCTGTCTGTGTATTTTACTCTGTCTGTATATTTAACTGTCTCTCTGTCTCTGTCTGTCTGTCCTCAGTCTGGTCTGACTCCGCTCCACCTGGCTGCCCAGGAGGATAAAGTCAATGTTGCTGAGGTCTTAGTCAACCAGGGAGCCACTATAGACCCTGAGACCAAGGTAATACTACTAGTGTCTTCTTGTCCTTTTGCTCAAGAGATTTGTCATTTCTCAAGCAAAAATGCCAAATATTTACTGGTTCCAGCTTCTCAAATGTGAAAATTTGCTGCTTTCTCTGTTTAATAATATTGTAAATTGAAAGTCTTTGGGATTTAGACTGTGGGTTGAACAAAACGAGCAATCTGAGGCAGCGTGTGGAAGTTTATCAGAGCTCACTGGGACAGGCTTGATTTTTAAGGACATCCTGTCACTCATGCAAATACAATTACTGCACATGGCAAAATGGACCTCAGATGATTTGATGCAACAAATAAGTAGGATTAACTGTACAGTATTACAGTTATACTAAATCGAGTTATTTAGTAGTATGTGGGTCTGCTATACATACAAGAGACATAACATGATATTATTTTGAATGGTTTCTGTCTGATAAAATTTTTAAGGATAGAACATATTTCTCAAAATCTTATAAAAGGATATGTTGACAGTGTCAGATATGCAGTATTATTATTAGCAGTTAAGTGCTCAAGACGTGTGGATATTAGGACTCGATGTATGTATGAATGAATGTAAATTAGTCTAGAAGGTGACTTCTCAGGCCTTGCAGGGATCACAGTGATCCTCTCCTGCTCATCATACTGTCTTATCATTTCATAAAACAAATTACATATTTAAGTTACACATTTTAAGCAGACAAAGGTGTCTCTTTGCTAATCACATTTTGCAAATGATTATCTGATTTTTCATCAGCTGGGATACACTCCTCTCCATGTGGCCTGTCACTATGGCAATGTGAAGATGGTCAATTTCCTGCTGAAAAATCAGGCAAAGGTCAATGCTAAGACCAAGGTAAACTTATAGTGTGTCCCTGTATATATGTGTTTTTTCCTTTATTTCTGTGTGCAGAAGAGATTTGAGCAATTGCACATTTTCAGACAGTATATATTCACTGTATGTCACTGACTGTGCACGTCAGTGGGTGTAGAATAACTGTATTTTGTTTGCTGCGTGAGTGTTTTCTAACTCTAACCTTCCTCTCGTTTCCCTCCTCTGCAGAACGGTTACACACCTCTCCATCAGGCTGCACAGCAGGGACACACACACATCATCAACTTGCTGCTACATCATGGAGCATCGCCCAACGAACTCACAGCTGTTAGTACACACAGACTCAGGCGAATGCTATAATATACACTCCAAACATTTTAAGTTTGATTCTGGCTCATGACCTTTGTAGCTTGTAATCTGTTCTCTATGTTCCAATTCTACCGAAAATACCATAAATACTAGTCACCACGCAGTGAATAAGATGTGAAATAGTTTTGATAATTAAGGTTTTAGTGCACACTAAGAAGAGCAGTAGTTTTGATTTCCTGATATTATTTCAAAACCAATCACTCGCCTCCTTTGCTTTTTATTTTTTTGTCCAGAATGGGAACAGTGCTCTGTCCATTGCCAGGAGGCTCGGCTACATCTCTGTAGTTGACACACTCAAAGTGGTCACAGAGGAAACTCTTACCACTCAGGTGCGTATGTGTTTCTCAGAGTGTGTGTTTAGACATACCATGTGCGGGCCAGGCCTGGTTGACTGAAATGTATTGTTTCCCAAATCCTTCCCTTTTGTGTTGTAAAACAATGGCTGCATAGTAAACTCCAGCCTGAATTCTTTTGTTTTTTCATTCTAAGTTAAGCTGGTGTCAAATAATCAAGACTTCCTGCAGTAATGTTTCACATTAAAAGCCTTCCAGTGACTCAAATGGCACAATCCCTATCTTACCTGGTAGGTTTTTAATGTGAAACATCTGCAGGAAATGTTGAGTTTTATTTCATGTTAGCTTAACAGCGATCAAAAAAAAACCACACAAAAAAAACTGCAAAGTAGAAGCAATTGAAAGTAATGAATGGAAACAGTATTTAAAAGAGAAACATGTGAACTTGGTTGTTGAAAGTTAAACTTGAAAGTTGTACAAACTGAATTAGCCTTTATTTGTTCATGCTGGTTGTTATTGGACTAGAGGAGTCTGTTGCTCACATGTAAGTCACCATCAACACCTTATTATGAGCGTGTCTCTGTTCTACAGACTGTGATAGAGAAGCACAAGATGAATGTTCCAGAGACCATGAACGAGGTGCTGGACATGTCCGATGATGAAGGTAAGGATTCACATTACGCTTTTTTGTGTAAACTTGTATTACGTTTAAAAAAAAAAAAAAAAAAAAAAAAAAAAAAAAAAAAAAAAAAAAAAAAAAAAAACTGTTCTCCCCATACAACCTGACCTCAGTCACATAATCCTGGAGAGACAGCCAAAGTCTATAAAATCTTAGGTTGAGTCATATTTGGCTTTTGGGCTGAAATAGGATGAGATCCAAGTGCTGGTCCCTTGGTTGCCAAATTTCCCCATTGTTGTCAAGGAAACACTTATTGTGTTGTTGCTGCCGAGTAATTCAGGTGAAAAAGCCAACATTGTTTTGTTTTTTTCCATCATTAAATTATTTCATTTTGATTTCATCATTTGACATTTAAGTTACAATCATGAGAATGATTTAAGCCTTTATTTGACAAATCCAGCCACTGAAAATGTACAGTAATCACTTTGCCTGTGATTTTGTTATGGATATGATTTCTCCATATTTTTTGGTTCCCTTTTCTCTCTAACCCTCTCCTCCATCCCAATCACACAGTCTGTAAAGCCAATGTCCCCGAAATGATCACAGAGGACTATATATCTGATGTGGAAGAAGGTATTTTCCATCTTTCTTCATTTTTTTGTTCTTTAAATCCTCACTTGTTTTTTTTCGCTTCTTTCATACCATCCTTCTGTATGTCAGTCCTCTGTTCTTACCATTTCCAATCTCTGGCTTCTCTTTCATTTTTCATTTAATCCTATTCCAGTGGTGTCAGGATTTATATGTATTTTTTAAAATTGAAAGTAGTAAAATACCATAATGGAATTGCGTTCTAGTAAAGGTTCTCCATCTTTTCTATGTAGTGATATTTGTGTGATACACCATACTGTACTTGAGTACTTTCAGCTGCTGCCTCCCCCTTCGACTCTCTCATGCTGTGTTGTTGTAGAGCCTCCAGTACTTTCATGTGTCGAAATGCAGGGAATATGCCTTTCTCCTGGTTGCCATGCCAACTGTCTGCATATGGCGTTGTGGAGTGTGTAACAGATTTCTTTTCACACTGTAGAGTAGACGGCACACACACTCGATCCTTTGTCTTCGGAGGCTTGTCAGTGACGCTTCCATTGTAGTTTTCACACATTTGAGCCAAAGCAAACACGGTGTCAGCTACTGGAGTGTGTGTGTGTGTGTGTGTGTGTGTGTGTGTGTGTATCTCTTTTCTCATGGTCTCCAGTATGGCCCAAAAGTGGCTGAACTTGAACTCCATACTGACTGTTCCTAATGAGACGCAGACTGGGGGAGGAAACAAAACTTGATATGTTGAGATTTTTCAATCAGTTCATTTTCACTTGGCTCATTCAGCCCTCTGGTGTTTTTGCTAAACAGTCTGCATTGATGGTAAAGAATGGTAGGCATTCATTTTTATGTAGCCACATGTTTCTTGCTGTCTGCAATTTCCAGTTTTTATAGCTGCTAAATGTCATCAGCCTGCAGAAATCCACATGTCCTCAAAACGATTGAATCAGATTACTGTTCCCACAATAGTATGTGTATGGACCGATATCATGAGATTACCAGGTGTGCCATAGTTTCTACTGGTCAGAGACAATTTCTGCTGCTGCCATTTATATTTAACACACTATATATGCAATATAATGTAACATAAATCTCTATATAGGATGGCAGAATGTCATAAAGTGTAGGTCTGTCCCATGAATTATGGCCCTTTGCCTGAATATTTAGGTGACTTCCTAGTGAATGTCTCTACTGCACACTTGCAGTAGATGGGGAGAAAACAGAAGGCAGAAATTAAAAAAGAGAGTGTGAGCAATGGGATGAGTTAACAAAGAGAAAAGAGGAATGAAAAGAAAATTAAAAACAAATGTTCACAGGCTCTTTAACGTCATGAGATAAGCGTTTTATTTGCAGCCTTCTGTCTCAGTCGTGATTTCTAAAATAATGAAGATATTCCAAAGGGTTAAAAAAATGGTTGAAGGTGTATTTCTGCTTTGTTTAAACAGAGATGGATGTTGGAAATATCTGCATCAGCTATTCCTGTAAGTCTAAAAAACGGTGATCTCACGGTAACTAACTCCAATAACCAGTCTGAAGTGGTGCAGCTAAACTGATGGAACTAAACTCTGTGTGTGTGTGTGTGTGTGTGTGTGCTTCTCTTGCCATTTTTTTGCTGTATGTTCATGTGCATGTTTGCTCTGACACTGAATTTGTGTGCGAGTTGTTGTTGGTGTTTATGTTTTAGAGCTTTAGCAGAGTGTCCATCTTTCATTTCTGATCTAAAAATACATGAAGTGTAACTCTAGGCACACACACACACACGCACGCACACACTCTCACAAGCCCACATACCAGCCGAATAACAGCAATGATTAACATCTCCAATAACACACACACAGTCCATGATCTAAATCAGGACAGCCCACAAACCCTATGCGGTCTTTTGTAAACTGCAGTGGGCTTTCCAAAGAGTTTTTCCAGAGTTGTTAATTAATATTTGGTTGGCATAGATATAAAATCTGAATCATTTATATCATTTAATACTATTTATAAGGCAATAACATAGTTACAACATGTTGGCTTATATTTGACGGCCAGGTTTTCTATTCATTCCAATAATTGATGTAGTTAATCATCTGTTTCGAGTGTTGGACTGGACAGGACGTGGCTCGTAGCAGCAGTCACACTTTCAATTTGAACCTAAATTTCAGACACAGCGCAATCTAGGACCACCATTTTGGATTGACGACCATAGATTTCACCACATTTCTCTCACAACTCTCAGCTTTCATCTTGGACTGTCTGAAACTGCACAGTGTATAATGCTCTTCACTCTGACAGACTGGAGATGTGCTCCCAAAAGACTAACAAAACTATTTTATTTGTCTTTACTAGTGTAAACTATTCTTGTTAAGACAGACTGACCACCAAGATCTGACAGCTGCAAGAACCAATGCAAAGGCAAGCAGACAGATACTGTTGTTTTAATCCCACCTGGAGTTGGTTGGGAAATCCTTTTTGGACATATGCAGAGTTATGAATTTCTGCAATCACTGCCACCTCAAGACGTGATAAGAATCACAAGTTGTTAGACATGTTGACACACAGAAGCAGCTGGAGGACAAAGTTTTGAGTGGGCAGCAAAGAATTTGTACTATTTAGTAGATAGAGAGATAAACAAGCAGACAGACAGGTGAGGACAAGCAAGGAGAAAAGAAAGACAATAAATATATAACAAAGCAGCGTACAAACCACAAAATATAAAGATCAAGAAATCAAAGAGTTAAGGAGAGCAGTGAGAATATATGCTGTACTGTACACTGCATAGGTAGAGTTTAGATGTTAGACAACTTAGAATGAGTCACACACCCATTTACTATTTCTGTCCTGCAGTGAGCTCTAGGTGTCTGCTCCGAAACACACACACACACACACACACACATTCACATGCACTGGATAATCCCAGAGCAGGGTGGGTAGGCGGGAGAAAGCTGATCTGTTTGTGTGAGCGCCGGGCTGTGAAAGAGAGATAGACAGTGTGTGCAGGAGAGAGCGACAGAGAGTTCCTGAAGGGAAGTTACAAGTGGAAGAAAGTTAGTTCAGGGTGAAATCCTGCAAACTGGACTTCTGGGTGAAATCCTGCAAACTGGACTTCTGGCTGAATGAAGTGCTTTAAAGCAGGAGGTGAGTTGTGGCTCGCTCAGGAGGGGTTCACTGTCGTTCAGGCTGAAATGAGAAGGGGTCCCGGAGAATGGGTTGGAATGTCGCCAGATGGGGTTTGTAAAGTGTGTGTGTGTGTGTGTGTGTGTGAGAGAGAAAGTTTAGGGGGAGGGGTGCTGTAGCAGCAGGGGATGAGGGGACAGGAGGGTAGGACGGGGGTCTCTGGTGCTTTGTGGTTGCTGGAATGCCTTCCTTTTCTTTCTCTCATTTCTCCGCCTGCATGCACTTGCTTCCCTCTCCCTTTTTAACTCCTCCTCTCCTCCCTTCTCTCTTTCAACTCTGCGGTCACCGGTTCATCAGTAGGCTAGGATCTACAGTACCTCTGAGGGGAATAACATGCTGCTAACTGTTTTTCTGCTAGGCCTGTAACGTATGTTTCAACCACTTTTTTATAGCTTGAATGATTTGTTTGCTGTGATGACATGGAGTTCCGCTGTGTTGAGTGTTTTTATTTACCTTGACTCTGGTCTATATGTTTAAAAACTACATGACTTTAACTTTATTTAGATATAAAGCTGTTAAACTGCTGGAATTGCTACTACTGTTAGCTCACTAAACTAACCTGACATAAAAAGTTACTGTGAGCAGCACTATTTGTTGTTTGCACGCTTTACTGTTAACATTATTTTGTCATCTGGGGACTGAGACAAAAACTCTTTAGTGACAGCAAGACTTTTGTTTGTGTGTGTTTGTTGGACCGAAGCTGAACTGGAAAACAGCCTCTGGGCAGAGGCTGCATTGATCTGTCTCTGTAAAAGAGCTCCCCTGTTATGGTCTGCATGGACAATAAAAACAAGAAACAGACAAAAAAACACAGAAAGTAGCTTATGCATGCATAAAACTTCCCACTTTTACGCTAGGCAGCACCCAGTAAAGCTAGTCTGCCACAGCTAAATGTTGAGGATCTCAGATGAAGCAGGATATACAGTATGTATTGCTAATATTCAAACCTGGACAGTAGTTATTGAGTAAGAGGAGAGCTTTACACATTCATTCTGTGTACCCTAGTTTCCTCACTAATCCAAAGGACAGTTTTCTCTGCTACACAACAGAGAAACAGACACTCATAAAAACATGGAGAGACAATTTATGCTTTCTTTCTGTAACCTTTCTTTCTCTGTGTGTTTTCAACCGACAGGTGACGATGCAATGACGGGGGACACAGACAAATATCTGGCCCCCCAGGACCTGCGGGAGCTGGGCGACGACTCACTCCCTCAGGAGGGGTACATGGGCTTCAGCGTTGGTGCACGGTCACAGAGGTAAGACACACCCCAGCCGATAGTCAATATTATGACTATTTCTAAGTTTGTTAAAGTAAATGTTGCATTTTAATGTAAAATCGTTATCGATCGTCAGTGACCTCTGAAGAATACATGTGAGATGTGTAAAGGCCCAGTCACACCAGCATTTAAAGCACTTTGAATTGCCTCTGTGTTTGAAATGTGCTATATAAATAAAGCTGCCTTGCCTTGCCTTAAAATGGCAAAAGTCAGCTCATTCTAATGGCTCGCCGGGTTCAACTTTGGTGAACCTTGAGGGAACAGAGAGCTGAAGTGTCCAAAATGCAGGAAGCTATTGTAGCTTGTTAGCTGTGTTACACCATCAACTGTTAACCTCTGTCGGATTATAAACTGCTCAACAAAAAATGATTGCTTTGAAGACAGGTATAAGACAGGAGTTGCCTTTTGAATTCACTGTTTGAGCTTATATTCCTGTTAGCAATGGGGCTAACAAGCTTGCTAACTGACAGTTACTGACAGTTAGCAAGCTTGCTAGCTGTGAGAGCTTTTTCACCCTCTTCAATAACTCTTTATTTAATGAGATAATATGCAATCCTGAGAACAAAATGGCGTGGTTGAGTACACAGCACAGTACATAGAAAATAGAAAGAAGCTTTGCTAGCTTATGTGACTGACTAGCACTAGCATGTTCCCGGCTGGATAGCTTGTAAGCAGTTATCTTGCTAGCTACATTAGCAAATAGCCCTGCAAGTACCAGGCTTCTACAACCACATATTTAACATAGATGTGTGGATGTGTCACATTCTGGTGTGACTGGGTGTTAAAACACAGATCAGGTGGTTGTAGGATTTTAAAAATGGCATATTGCTTTACAGCACAAAAGGAAATTGCTCATGATACAGTACAAAACAGGAAATTGGTGCTATCTTAGACAGGAAGCGACTGGGTTTATGGAAATCGTGGTATTTTTTCTTATTGCTGGCATGTGGTGGACAATTCCCACCATGGTTCCTTTGTTTATGGTAATTACAATATACCAAGGTATCACAATTCCTTTGATGGATACACTGAAGTTTAAACGTGCTGAAGAGTCTTTTTCAAAGCTCCAAGAAACACAATGATTTCTTGATAATGTCATCGTGATTAATGACAGGGTTACACTGTAGGCACATGAACTAGTCTAACAGCACAAAAAGACTCGTGAAAGCTCATGATCTAAAAGTCATCAACTCACAGAGAGCCGTAAGTGGAGAAACTAGTTTTTTTTTTTTTTTTTAGCAGTTTAATATGAAGTTGTGCCCAGTTTATAAGTAATATTGTAACTAAAATCTATAAAAACATTCTGTTGAAGTCTTTTTTTTTAAATGAATTCTCATATTATCCAGAAGAAGTAATATGGCAATGAAGCCTCACATTGTTCTGACTCCCAACCAGCCACACACACACACACACACACACACACACACAGAGTTTCCCCTGTTGAACTCACACAAAAGTATTGACACTTGTGAAACCCACTGAAGAGGGAGGGCTTATTGAATATCTGAGGAGTGACACACATGATACTGAGCCACAGGAAATTAGAAACATGTTCGATTCCATGGCCTTGAGCGCCGGGTTACATCAACACACACTGTTTGAGTGGGGTGGGGTGTGTGTGTGTGTGTGTGTGTGTGAGGTCAACACAAGCTTAAAATTGGTTTAACAAATTGCTGGTATGCATAACCAATGGAGGAGCTAGTCGGTCCAGAAGTAGTTATTCCAGCTGTAAATTACCATTTTAAAGTTTTATTTTAATCATATCTGCAATGTACCTCAACATAGAAACCCAGGAGTCTCCTGGAAAAATGTTATGATATTATCATAACATGTTTATGTTGTCATTATTTGTTCTTAATTCCTGAGAAATCGCTGGCTATAAATACTACAATAACCATGAGCCTCAGCTGCCATTGCTATGGCAAATAAGCCAGCTAGAGGCATGAATAAGAGGCGTAGCAAATGCAGATCATTTCATGGATGCTGAATTCATCTAGCATTGAACTAAAATGCTCCTTGGGAGTCATAGTTAATTTCTGCATACACACAAACCTGTGTATGCAGAAATTAACTATGACTCCCAAGGAGCACCTTTGACTTTTGGATACGCTGTTGCTCGTCGAGTTTCATGGCCACCCAAGCCTTTGACGTACCCAAAATGCCAGTCACTTAACATTATCTATACAGAAAATGAAGGAGACTTTTACATCTGGGCGCCTGAAATAACTCCATCCTATTCACAAATCTATAATAAATCTTTGAATTTTTTAGTTGAAATCATTCAGTATACATGTGGGGACACTGAGATGATGTCGCTCTGATATTAGTCCAGAAATGAGGTGTTTATAAGTTAATTAGTTATAAATTGGACATGTGCTCCAAGTTTCAGTCAGACAGCGAGCAGTTAGGGTGCCAGGCAGGGCTGTTGGGCGGTTGGTTCAACAGTTAGTCTGTCAGTGGCATCATTCTACCAACCTGCATCTCTGCTCTGGCTTTTCTCCTCTTTGCATCTATCTATCCACTCCTCTGTTTGTTCATGGTCTTTTATTCTCTCCTTATGTCCGTTCTTAATGTTAGTCCCAAAGTCAGGTAAGGCCGAAGGCATGAAGAGTCCCCCTTACATCTCCCCCATCAGCTCCCCAACCTACCCATTTCACCCCTTTCCCATCCCTGACACCCCCAGACTCCAGTCACATCAATATCATGACTTTGTGGTCCAATGTAATACATATTTACTGTGTTTGTTTCACTACTAACTTGTTGATTTTGACCAGTTTTTATGCTTTTTAACACTTTTGTATGTTGACATCAGGCACTGTGTTGTATACTGTGGTTCACTTGTGTGATCTTAATGTCCGATTTCTTACTTTCAGTCGAAAACAAAATGCAGTGTTCCTTGCTTGTAGAGAATAGCCTGGTGTGTTTGCTTTTGTTTTTGACTGTGGTCACTGTATCATTAATGCCTGGGTCTTTGTGGGTTAGCCACAAAGGTGGAGCTTTGCATCATTTTGGTTTCTGTGTGGAGTCTTCATCGAGCTTCCAGGGACCTGAACTGATATATCTGTAGGCAATAGCTATTGCCTTCATCAGTTTAGTGTCATGTAGTTACCACAAATAATGGACAGTGCAGAGTATTCTCACTGTATGTTGTCAAGCGCTCTCATTCTTGAGAAAGATATGTACATTTCATACAAAAATGTACATTTACAAGAAGTTCATCATACAGAAGGATGGAATTTTGTTTTGCAATATCTTTTCAAAGTGCCATAAATTAGTTTAATTTGAGTTTGTTTTTTTTTTTTTTGTTTTTTTGTCAGAGGTACACAAACCTGAATATGTAATCTAATAGATGTATTACAAAGACATAAGTTGAGCAAGTTTTAGATTACAACTATTACTTTTAAATATCATGTGTTGTACCTTTTCCTTACATGGAAGCCAAGAGTGGCCATGGTTGCAGTTTTTTTTAAATGATTTATCTCAGGATAATTTAGGGAAGAATTAAAATGCCTAAATTAAAATGAATCAAACCAAGAAATAAAGTAAAATTCAATAAATATTATATGTATTTCTTTTTTATGTATGCATTTACTGTGCTATAATTAAATGACTCATGAATGAATTGATGAATGACAATGAATTGTGATTTTCATCATGATGTGTATTTTCCATGCCACGTTAAAATCAAATCACAATACAGAAAACAAGGTGAAGAGGTGAAATTGCATCTCATAGCCCTGTTATAACAAGAAAATCACTCTGTTATCCCAACATAGCAAAATACCTTTGCAATCTTGAGATAATAGGATTATTTATATATATATATATATATATATAGAGATATCACGGAACCTCTCGGCTTCCATAGATTAGTCATTTCAGAATTAGAGTTGTGTTTTTTCCATGTTGTGCTAAAGAACAGTTCCTCTGAGCACAGGCTAATTAATTCACAGCGGTTTACTTGTGTAGAGCAAATAGCAGTGCTGTAATTGCGGTTGAGATGTTGCAGGCAAACATTCATCATATGTCATTGCTCAGGAATGCTCGCCTCATAAAAGTCTCTCTCAAAGCCTCATCACAAACAACATCGCAGCGCACAGTCACTGACAAATGTATTGGGACAGAAATTACATCTACAGTTTAATGTGGGCACATTGTCAAAAGAGTATGAGACAAAATTACAGCAGCTAATTATCTGCACATTTTTCATCATGATGGCCAATAGATGCTTTCTGTCCTAGCACTGTGTCCATTGTCCATCATACAGTAATCTGCTTAACTTTCATAAGCTACTCTGCTTCACTCAGGCTTGTAGGGCAATCGAATTGTGTGTTGGCATGGTGTGAGTAAGCTAAAAACCTCTAATGGTCAGAACAGGTTAAGACTGTTGCATTGTTAGATTGTTGCAACGAACCCACATTTTTTCTCAAAATAAGGTTTTTGTTGCTCTTTACATTCACCATCCAAGAGGTATTATTTGGAAAATCAACCAGCACTGACAACTGCATTTGCATCTGGATTTCTACAGAGTTTAGTTTCTTTTTTTTGTTGTTTTTTGTTGCCTCAGACAAATTAGTAACCTTTACACACCAATCATTTCTTTCTAGCTCTGGGGAAGCACTTGAATTCCCTCTTCAATAGCGTTCTTTCTTGCCTTGTGGTTGTTGTTATCACTGATGGCATACAGTCAGGTTCCTGGAAGCTGCATGCATTTAATGTGTTTATGTTTGTTTTTTCTGTTCACTTTCATACTCCCCCTCACACCCACCCCCTCTCCCAACTCCTCCTCCTCCTCACCTCCCCCCTCCATCATTGTGACTGTTGTCTTGGTAATCCGTGACTTCTACGGAAACCACACCAAGCCTGCGTTCCTTCAGTTCTGATAGGTCCAACACGCTGAACCGGAGCTCATTCACACGGGACAGCATGATGATAGAGGAGATGCTGGCACCCAATAAGGAGATGGTACGTACACTGACTGGACTCTATTTCTTTCTCAGTAATCCGCAGGTCATTAACTTCATGAGAGAAACAATTCTGTCTCCAAGTGTGCCAAGCTGTCTTGGTGCTGTGCCAAAAGCCAGGCTATTCACCAATCCTCTTACACCTGAGTTGGTGTTGACATAAAGGCGACCAATCCCGTTACATTTTACTGAAAGAGGGAATGAGATTAGTGGTTACTGCTTCTATCTAAAAGAGATTACTGTAATGGCCCACTTACTTGCTAAAGATGCAGCAATGGCACTTAAGGCAAAGTGTGAATTCAGGTGAAACTGATCGTAGTGTGTATATATCCCACGAGCTGAAAGACAACAGGACTCTTTTACCACCAGGTCTGCCATCAGTAGACTTTTGCCTCAGTCAAAAACCTTGTGAATCAGTTTTATTAAATGACATAACAAAGATTATTTTTTCTAGTAATGATGAGATGTATGTTCCGTGTTTATAAGCATCATAATGAAAATGTGTTTTGTTCTCATCTTCAGGATCAGAATTAGAATGAGAATCAAGTTTATTGCCAAGGTTTTCACATACATGGAATTTGCCTTGGTATAATGTGATCAAATTTTATAAACAATAGGTACAAAATGACTATTATTTAAATGAGTTCAAGATTCAAAATGAAGGTCTGGCTAAAGCATCTTGCTTAGGTAGTGTTAGAAGTTAGTTAAAATGTACTGCCTGGTTTGCCCTCCAATCAAGTAACCAAACTAGAAATTTGTCCAACATAAGAAGCACAAGACAAGATCAGTTGTGCGCGTAGATAGGGTGGGTATGGTTAGAAAATGTACTATGTCATTGCCAAAATGATGCTTGAGTTTTGCTACTGATACTGAAATACTCCTTTTTTTGGTTCCTTATTTTGTCATATATGAACATGTTTTTTCATGTCTAATAAAATAACTTTCCATGTATCAGTGTTAAACGGGTTCTCCAGCTTTTTCGCATTGTACTTCCATACAGTTGGGGGACTAAAGCAAACAAAAGCACTGTCAAAACAGGGAGAGAGATCCTGATTTGTAGGCCCTAAAACAGGTCCAAAACTCATTCCAAAAACACTGTATCCTACACTTCCCATAATGCAACTTGATAGCATATTTCATTACACCCTCCCTAACTGGTAAATTCCCATGTCTTTGAAGCGCCTTGCATCCAAGTCAAAAAACAAATGTTTTTGAGGGGTATACAGAAGTACTAACCGTGACTAGTAAACTGAGCTTCATATGTAAAATCAGCGGAGTGCCCCTTTAAACTCAACCACGAAAGCCTCTAAGAAATAAATATATCCAAAAAAAATTTATTTTAAAGGAATGAGACAGAGAACTTTGCTTGGTCGAAGTATTGCTGTGTCTCTATGGGCTAAACAAGAACCTTTGTTAGCAGGAGTCTGGGCATGCTCTGTAACAGACAGTGCTACTACAATGAGACACACAATGCAGTAATTTGAAGAGTACTTCAGAGCAACATGATTATATGATCTGTGAATGTACCAGCTGCTAAATAACAGCTTGTCTCCTCTCACGCTCCTCCAGATGCTCTGTAAGGAAAAGTCTTTCATTGTAGAGCAACACAATAAGGTAGATGTTGGAGTCATCATGCACTCCTTCTGTCAGTGCATGGGAGAATATGTCATTCAGACCTTATTATCATTTGTTTTATGCAGTATAATATTATTTTTCAGTTCAGTTATGCCATCATCAGAGCATGTATAGATTCATCATTTTCCGTTCATTGTTAAAAAGTCGAGTGACAATTCTTGATCCACCTGCTGGGGATGAATAATCAGAGGCTATGGTACCACACTACCACCACATCAAAACTGGATTCCTGCCTTATTAATTGTGGGATTGATTAATAATAAGAGTTTTTATTTCACAACACTGCAGAGTGTAGTGTCAGTATTTTAATTGTTTTGTTCTCATTAACTTAACTCACTTGACTTTGTAAGCCCAGTCTATAAAGTGATTCCTAACTTTAACAGTAATCTATAAAGTGCCTTTTTAAACAGTTATAACAGTGTTGGTTTAAATGTTGTCACATAGTGGATATTAGATTCTTTTGGGGATACAACACCGAATTCTTTTCATGTCAGCAAAGAGTGTTTCTATTAATGTATCAGCGCCTTGCTGGTATAGGAATATTGCACCTATAGAATAATAAGACCATGCGATCCTCTAACAGATAAAACACCAGACCATGTTGCCAAGTCAATATGATCATCAGTGATTGCATCTATTAACTGTGTACAATGCTGGCAGATGTTGATCTGATGTTGGTTTCTGTCGTTGTTGCCATCCTTAAAGCAGTGATTTTTCAGTTAAAAATCCATTATTCTGTTTATTTTTCCTTTTTCCCCACTAATGTACTGAATGTATAGATGAATGTTTTTAAATGCTGGTGTCCTACTGAAATGGTGTATCTCCAGATTGGATTTAGTCTCTCATGTGTAGAAATCATTATGACTCAGCCATAAATCCGGCAAGTGGCACTGGTAGTGGTGCCCTCCTTCCCCAGAGGAGATCATAGCTCACTGCTGGCCCTTAAAGGGAAAGGTGCCAACTCCTTAGTTAAAAAGACACACAATCATCTTTAACGAGAGCAGATTTATGTGTCAGTGTGTGCCCTCATTGTTATTGTCAGATTTTAGAAGGTTTTCTTGTTGGAGATAAGATTTCTATAGGACACTGATGTTATGAGTTTAGACTTCACCAACACAGGTTGCATTTTCTTTATTTTTTCTCTTTTTTTTGGTTATTTAAATGCATGGCTTCATGACAGTAGCTGTGTATTGTGATCTAATTTCTTCACTGTACTGATAACTGATTTTTTTATTTACCATCCATTCAGATTACAAGCACATATTATCATTTCTCTACTTTCTTCTTGTGTACATGCAAGATGGCTCGCATGCACTCACACACACACTCCTGCATTGCAATGACCTTGCTGTCTCCTCCACAGCATTTGGCGGTGGCTAAGGACTTCGACAACGACTCTCTGAGGAGGTACAGCTGGACTGCAGACGCACTGGATAATGTCAACCTAGTCTCCTCACCGATACACTCCGGGTAAGCACGTTTGAAAGGATGAATGGATAAAGACAGGAGGAAAATGAGGGAAGAAGACAAGGATCAGGGAAAATGTCAGCCCAGGCTGTCTCACCTGAGCACTCTGGGAAAGGATAGAGGGAGTGATAAAAAATGTGCCTTTGTGAACACAGGATTTAGAGGTGTGAGGGAAGAAGGATAGTCTTGTCTTTCTTTCCACCTACCTGTTATGTATTCTCTGCCTGTCTTCCTTGCCCATTCTGTCTTTCTCATTTTCTTTCCCCTTGAGAAAACGGCTCCTACCTGCAGCGGTTTCTCTTCACCCTCTCTGATTGTCTGTTCTTTTCAAATTGTAGAGCTAATCTGTTAGCTTAAGTTACACATCCCTCATTTCCGTAATTACAGTATAATAACATGGTACCAAACCTGTAAAAACATACTCAGAAACTGTTCAATGCTACTGCTTCAAAGAGATGTGGCCCTAGTTTCTCTTTCTGTATAGTATAACCAAATCCAACAATCTGACCAGGGCTCACCTGATGCTAAAGGCCAGGTAAATCATTGGCCTTGCAGCAGCAGATCCACCTGTGACTCACATGACTGTGGAAATGAAGGAGCTGTAATTTAAGGCAAAGATTTTACATTGTGAGAAATATGCAAATTCGCTTTCTGGCAGAGAGTTAGATGAGAAGATACCACTCTCATGTCTGTCCGGTAAATAAAAGGAAGAAAACATAAAGCTACAGCCAGAAGCTGGTTAGCTTAGCTTAGCACAAAGACTGGAAATAGGGGGTTACAGCTAGCACTCTTGGTGCTAAGCTAAGCTAACTGTCTGCTGGCTGTAGCCTTATATTGAGTGGACAGACATGAGAGTGGCATCAATCTCCTCATATGTCTCACTGCCAGAAAGCAAATACGCATATTTCCCAAACTGTCGAACTGTTCCTTTAAAGGATCCTTGGTAGTGGTCTTCTCAGTGGTATTTCCAATGACAAAGCTCTGTTGTTGACCTGTCACTCCTGCATTGCTTTGTCGTCCATCCTGCAGTTTTTCCTCTCCGCTCCCGCAGTACGACAGCAGGTGATTGACTGTGATTGGTTGCCCTCTTTATCACCACCACTACCTTCTTTGTGTTACTTCCCGTTTCCGGTGACATCACACCCTCCCCATTCTCTGGTCACTCATAACATCTGTGTTTGCTCTCCTCACACATGAACTGTGTTGGTACAGACTTGACATGAAGTGGTTTGGATTTTTGGCCTTGTGTTTATTCCTTTTGTTTGGAGGAAATCTTTGTGAGTCTCTATCTGACCTGAATGAGTTTCTGTCGCAAAACCTGCCAGAATGTGACTTTGTAGAGATTGACAGCTGGATCTGAATGCTTTTACATTTTCCTCTAGCAAGTTCTACTCTTTGACAGAATGCACAGATCATTTAAAATAGATTCTGGTCAGACAGTCATTAATCAGTAGCCAGTTAAATACAGTCCTATTCAAGATTAATATATTGCAACCACAGATAACATTTATGTTAGCTTGTGTATTTTATAGTCTTGCATAAAACTTAATCGTACTTTTCAAATGATTAATTTATGCAAAATGACATTTATATTCACACTATTTGTTCAAGAGCTACATACAAACTAACATGACACCTCGTTCATTGCATGGTGTGGATCTGTGTGTGTGTGAGTTATGTGATTTCCTTCTTTACGTTAAAATGAGTTACACACAGAACTACACTACCTTCTAATATGGGTAAAACACAGGTCAAACACACTCTAGAGGCTCCTGTGTTGGCATGTTGGCTAAGTCATTTTTGCTCATCAGGTTGTGTGTGTGGCAAAAATCAGTAGGTCTTACTGAAGTATTACAGAATATTCATTTTCTGGAAATAGATGCAGCAAAATTGTGACACGCAACAAAGTTGGTCTTGTTTTCTAATTGTAATCAACACTTTTTAAAGCGCAGCCACAGCCAACACAGAAAACTCTCTTAATCTTTCTTCTCTTTTCCTCACACTTACTTTGTGTGTGTTTTGAAGATCACGGCATGGGAAGGGACCTCACCTCAACTAAAGCTCTTCTCTCTCCATCAGTACTGTTGTTACACTGATATGTATTTTACTTCTTATTCCATTCCTTTTCTATATCCCTTCCTCTCTGGTTATCTCTCTTTCTCCCCACGTGCTACTCTTTCTTTCGCTTTCCTCTCACTTTTTCTCTCCTGTCTTTGCACTCTCTGCTTCACTGTCTCTCTGTCTCCTTTCACTCTTTGTCTCTTCCTCCTCTCCTCCTTTGTCTTCCTTTTTCGCTCTCCATCAGGTTCCTGGTCAGCTTCATGGTCGACGCGAGGGGCGGCTCCATGAGAGGAAGTCGCCACAACGGCATGCGCATCATCATCCCGCCCAGAAAGTGTACAGCGCCCACCAGGATCACCTGTCGACTGGCGAAGAGACACAAACTGGCATCGCCTCCCCCAATGGTGGAAGGAGAAGGCCTGGCCAGCCGACTGGTTGAGGTCGGTCCGGCAGGAGCTCAGTTCCTCGGGTAAGACTTCATTTTCTTTTAAAGCTCACCAACAATGTTGCAGTTTGTGCAATAGATTAATTTTCTTCACCCTTTTTTGGTGACTTGACATCTCCTTCCTTCTGCTTCTTGCCATCGCCATTTCCAGCCATCTGCGTTTATATTTGAAAGTGTGAATGTGTGTATGTGCATGTTGAGATGGTAATACCTGCTGTTTCATTTGCAATTTAAGTGTAACTGTTGGTCCAGCCAAAGTAAAGGCAACATCACTAACGGATGTAAACTGTGGAAAAGTGTAGATTGTGGGGAAAAAAAGAAAGGCAAAGTAAATATGTGCTCATGTTTCAGTTTTATACCCATTCCTACTCTATGTCAGGAAGTGTGTCAAAACTGACAGAAATGATAAATTTAGCTCAACTGAATGACAAGGCTTTGAATACCTGTTTAATGTATCCAAGTACAGTGTAAATACAAGAAAACAAAATGCAACATTCCTGTGTGCATGTTTGATAAAGATAAAGATTACAGCTGTGAGACACAAATATCAGTTACACTAGAGTTTTAATAGGGCCTAAAGCTGTGATTCTTTTAATTGTTGATTGTTGAAATCTTGATTGTCTATTTTTTTTTTCTGATTTATTGATTAATCACGTAGTCCAGTGATTCCCAACCAGGGATACATACCTGTACCCCACGGGTTAGTTCTGCAGTTGCCAGGGGGATGCGTGGAAAGAGTGGCTTGGCTAATTTGAAACAAATAGAAATTATGATTTGTTAAAGAAAAAAAATCCTAATATTTGTGTTTAGGAGGATTACAGATTGGTGTGAGGCTGAGCTTTAGTATGTTTATTGTCACAATAGCTAGTAAACTACCAGATAAGATGCACAGATCAGTGATTTGTACCAAAGATATTTATCATAAAGTCATAAAAAAACTGAAAACAACAGCACATGCTCACATTTGAGAAGCTGAAACCAGCAATTGTTTTGTATTTTTTGCTTGATAAATGACTTACAGAGTAACTTAACACCAGGCAGAAAAGCAGTGTTTTGCTTCCCTCTCTGGTTGAAAGTTTTAAGCCTGTTTCACCTCTGACCACACCCAACAGTGATGTCACTGTGTCCTGGAGTCCACATGTACCTCACTGCAGCAGGGTGACAAGTTAAACCACTGGAAGTCAGCAAAGACAAGATTTTCAGTGGGGTGTTAAAGCTACTCTTTAAATAATAATCACAGTTAACCCTCCTGTGATTGACGTATTGATCAAGCACTACATTATAATTTGCATTAGTTCAAACTGTAGTACTGAACATTAAAGAAGAAGAATCTATGATGTACAGGCTTGGTTGCAGTTGGCAACATTCGATCTAACCAATACACTATGTGTATACCAACCTGCAACTCTGATAATGTGAGTGAGTAGTTGCCATTGCTGATGTCACTGATGAGTGCTGGAAAGACGAAATAGGAATCATATTACTGAAACTAGGACTCAGTGGTGTGTGCTTTTACTGACTTTGCGAGTGTGTGTTTTGTGTACGTATGTGGGTGCGTGTGTGTTTCATTATCTTGCGGACACAGTAAACTACATCTTCCCAGAAAGCTGCCAGCCCTTAATGAAGGCGAGAGCCTGGTTAGTCCAGTGCTACAGCTGGGACCCAGAGGAACTAGATTTGTTGGGTAGGAACCAAACATGGCATCCCCCCACCCACTCCTCTCCCTTCTACCTCCCACCTCCCCCAAGGAAACGACATGACAAAGGCTGATTCATGCTGATGGATATGATTATTTTACCCATCTCTGCTGACTTTGATTTTTTAGGAATACAGCACTACTATTATATGGTTGTCATGTAGTTTTGGGAAGAAATCAATGGCAGAGTGATGATTAACACAAGCTGTTTGAACCTTCTGAAGGGAGGACAACTAGTTACTACTTACTTGAATTTAAAGTTAGTTGGTAGACGGGTCCACCACAGCAAAGTGGATTTGTTCTTGCCTCAATAATGCAGGGAGAGGATATAGTTTTAACATTTGAGATTTTACAATTCTTCCTAAAACTACACAATATAGCTTTAAATCATTAACGGTTACTTTCCAGCCACTTTCATTCAGAGACCATTGTATTTTTTTATTTCAGAAGCTTTCAGTGGGCTTCTGATGTCACTGAAAGTAAAGGTTTTGATTGGCTGTTTGGATTGGACTGCGCTTGTTGGGCATGAGCCTTTTCCTCCTCAAGCCAAGCATCATCCTGCTTCCCATGACTGCTGTTACTTTACTTCACCTTTGAGATCAGTTTTTTGTCATCCCACAGTATTTTTGTTTAATTAATTTCCAGAGTCACTGGTAGAGTTTGGCTGAGTTGTACTGATCCATATTACATTTACCCGAAGTAGTAAAAATGTGTTTATACTATGAAATACAAACAATTTCAGTGCTGTGAAACTTCAGGGCTACAGCTCAACTTAGACGTGTTGTTTCATTATGCTGATAAGCAGTAAATACACTGTGCTTTAGTGGGTAGGAGACTTATTATTATTATTATTATTATAGATTATATTAGGACTATTGGTCGCAATACATTTCTTTCTCTCTGAGTACTTCATAAAATTGTGAATGATGAGATTTTAACAGTTTAAAGCACCTATAAAACTCTCAAACTATTTCTCCATAATATTATATATTGATGACTGAATAAGTAACAATCAAAGTTGCTCTCTATTGACAGTTTCCATGGCAACAGGAGAAAATGGCCCAACTGTCATCAGATTCTGATTCTTGATTGGTGCATGGAAACACGGGACATCACCTTTTTTGCCCACCCACTTCAAACCTGTGAGAAGAGCACAGAGCTAATTAAACCCAACAGAAATGACTTGCTAGCTTATGATTTGAATAATCACATTGCATTGTAATCAGAAGAATGTCATCATCTAATGAAAATAGGAAATGATACTTTAAAAGTGGAATTTTGGCCACTAAATGTAAGAGTACCAAGCTAGTAGCAAGAGACATGCAGGGTGGCAGCTCACGATCAGCCCCGTATCATTCTGTGTTTAGTGGTTCCTGCTCGGTCCTTGGTCGGCAAGACGCTCAAAATGCGATCGAAACATGAGGGTTTAAGGGAAATTCATGAAAGTAACACAACAGCACACAACAAAAGTTCTATGTTTTTGAAAAGTGCTATAAAAATAAAATAAGGGATGTCTAGCCATCTGTTAAAACTTAACTTAAAATTTGTTGAAAAGTTAAAGTTTTGTGGATTATAACTTTTATTTTAATTATATTTAATGACACTTTTTTCAACATATAACTTGCTGGTTCTCACTGGTTATGTAAAGTTAAGTCCTTTACATAAATTACAGTGTTATACACAGGTTTACAAGTGAGGTGCC
The DNA here is from genome assembly GCA_002120245.1 of Maccullochella peelii. NCBI lineage: Eukaryota > Metazoa > Chordata > Actinopteri > Centrarchiformes > Percichthyidae > Maccullochella > Maccullochella peelii. Next base: position 17,034 of record LKNJ01003863.1, on the reverse strand, counting down.
ACCGCAGTAATGGCAGCTAGTAAATAGTAAATAGTGTGTTCATGTAGGACCTTTTTTTAGAGGATTTCCAAAGGGGATGATCAATGAATATAGTTCCTCTGATACCTCCACAGTGGGTATTCTAGTCTCTTCTATTCTACTCTGAGCGACTCTGAAAAAAACGGTCCTCAGGCTAGAGTGTGTTCATCCTTCTCCCTTGTGTTGCTATCATGCCTTGTTTGAATAAGGGCTGTGCAGCTTTCTCCTCCCACTCCTCATTCCATTTCATGTGTCTTGTCAAGTCGTGGCAAGCAATGACATGCACTCTGAATGTCCCATCGAACTGCAGCACGGCCACCGCTGTCATCATATCATTATGAAGCAACACTGTCATCAGCAGAAGTTCGTTCATACCTGTACTACACTATATTTTTTTCAGACCAGTGTCCTTCAATGTTCCTTATTCTTATTTCACTTTATTTGTAGAATTAACAAACAGAATTAGTGTCAATCCCCTGCATATGCTTAAAGAGAAACTCTATGTCCTCCATCATTTGTATTTCAGATTTATTTTTGCTTTAGTTTAGCCCCACAAAATTACAACTATCACGTAATCAGAAAGAGCTAAACTGTCTATTCCCTTACCCAGTCTAGGTCAACTTTAAAGACAAACGGTAGAATTGCTTTGTTTGGGTTTACTTTCGGTCGTAAATGAATAAAATGTGATTAATTAAACCATATTTCCATGACATGTACCTTATCAGACCTGTGATAGTGGAGATTCCTCATTTTGGCTCAATGCGGGGCCAGGAGAGAGAGCTGATCCTTTTGCGCAGCGAGAACGGAGAATCCTGGAAGGAGCATCTGTACGACTATAAGACTGACGACCTCAATCAGCTCCTCAGTGGGATGGATGAAGGTAAAGCACACGTTCGGACTTTTTTTCCATTTAATTATTTGGTCAAAACTTTGCCTTATAGTGGCACCCAGGCAAGTTTAAATATTTAGAGACTTGTCATCCTGGGATTTAAAATGATACATGTCTTAGTGTTTTTAAAGCCCCTATATGTAGAAATGCAGGATCTTGAGTCCTGACTGGTGCATCACAACAGTGATTAAACAGATATGTGACTTTCGTAACATCTACAACGTTTAGATGCATGCGTTCGTATAAGCAAATGACCAGTCGGTGTCTGACAACATTGTTACCCCAGTAAACCGTTAGTGTTTCGGATTTATTCTTCCTTTTTCTTGTGTTTAGGACCAATAAGTCATGATTATAATTGGTAATAACACTAATTATTTTATAGAGCACATTGTATGTTTTTTAAAGAATGCAGGTTATGAAATTACAAGACAAGATAATTAAGGTAATTAAAGCAAGTCAAATAAAGATAATTAAGATACCTTAGATTCTGATTCAGGTCTGGTGTTAGTAATACTACAAACTGAGCTGTTTCTGTAGGTTTGGAAAATAAATGATTTATAATTTACATGTGACTGATGTCATTTATGTTTTTTCCTTCCCTGTAGAACTGGACAGTCCTGAGGAGCTGGAGAGGAAGAGAATCTGCCGCATCATCACCAAGGACTTCCCACAGTACTTTGCTGTAGTGTCTCGAATCAGGCAGGAGACCAATCACATGGGACCAGAGGGCGGGACTCTGTGCAGCCGGAGCGTCCCATTGGTTCAAGCTTCCTTCCCTGAGGGGGCATTAACCAAGAAGATCAAAGTTGGACTGCAGGTGAGCTGAGGGATATGGATGTCTGTTGTTTTCATCTATCTGTCTCACTCACGGGATTAACAATACACACAAATGTACATGTAGGACCTCCAACTTACACAGATTAAACACACATCACTGATTCACCATTGCCTCTTCTCTCCCAGGCCCAGCCAGTACCTGACGAGACAGTGAAGAAAATCCTTGGTAACCGAGCAACCTTCAGCCCCATTGTTACCGTGGAGCCCAGAAGAAGGAAGTTCCACAAGCCCATCACCATGACAATCCCAGTCCCGCCCCTCTCAGGGGAGGGGCTTGCCAACGGCTACAAAGGAGACTGTACTCCATGTCTCCGCCTTCTCTGTAGCATCACAGGTGTGTGTGTGTGTGTGTGCGTGTGGTAGTACTTTTGTGCATTGTTTTAGACCTTGAGAGTGAGGACATTGAAAAGTGAGGATATTTTGGCGTGTCTTTACTTCTTTTAAAGGGATGTTTATGGGTTAAGATATGGTTTAAAAGCTTGGAATAAGGCTTAGGTTAAAGTTAAGTTAAGGCTTGGGGTTTGTGTATTTATGATGGTGATGGTTATGGGGTAGAGGACACATGACGACAATGTATATGCACTTTACAGCTCTGTTTTAAAAGTGATATAAGCTGCTAAAATGTTTCATATTTTAACAGTTGTGTGGTGTCAGGACAGTAAGCAATGAGTTTTAATCATTTTTAACTTTTTTGTGAAAAAGAAAAACCCTTATCTGACACAAACTGTAGCATAGTATTTTTATAAAACATGTCCAGAGGGGACCTTTAATTTAAAAATGTCATAACATCGAACTAATCTTATCCAAACATGTTACTGTATGTGTCAAGAAACACCAAATCGTATCCAGTTTCTTATTATTCAACCTATAACTAGAATAGCTTGTCAAAAGAAAACATGATGATTACTTCTTTTAAAATGTCACTCCATGTTCCCCATACATTAGACATAGAAAAATGAAGCCCATTAAAAGAAAATCTTCAGGATGTTTCCTTTATGACTGTCTACCAGGTGGAACGTCCCCAGCACAGTGGGAAGACATCACTGGCACAACTCCTCTCACCTTCGTCAAGGACTGTGTCTCCTTCACCACCAATGTTTCTGCCAGGTGAGAAACACTACATACACTACATTTAGGGAAGAGGTGAGTGTTTGTGACTGAGTCTGCTCTATTTATCTCTGTGTCTGACATGTTCATCATTTTATTTGTCACTTGTGCAGGTTCTGGTTAGCAGACTGCCACCAGATCCCAGAGACGGTGGGCTTGGCCACGCAGCTGTACAGGGAGCTGATCTGTGTGCCCTACATGGCCAAGTTTGTGGTGTTTGCCAAGATGAATGACCCAGTGGAGTCCAGACTGAGGTGCTTCTGTATGACAGACGACAAGGTGGATAAGACCCTGGAGCAGCAGGAGAACTTTGAGGAGGTGGCCAGGAGCAAAGACATAGAGGTACATGATTATTGGTTGGTTATTATCTATTTTATTCCTGTCAAAAGGTGAGCTTTGTGGATTTTGAAGCATAATCTAAAATTAATTTGTAATCAAGCCCCATTGTAGGACATTAATAGGTTATTACAGCAGTGCTTAATTTTTTATACATTTAAATGTTTGAACACTGTTCACAAACTTTTATGATGGTAGGTAATTTAGTTTATTTAGTTCAGTTTAATTACACGGCAATGGTGTCACTTGTGGATATGTTTAAATACAAAACATTTTTTTTTAATAATGTTAAGCTGTTTTTGGTTATGCAAGTGCATTAAAGTGACTGCAGCAGCACATTAGGCTTAGATCATAAATCAGTAACATTATTATAAAGGCAACAGTAAGGAGTGCAAGGGTCAGCTTCCTGTAACCGTAGAATAATCATAGGAAGAAAAGTGCTGAGAAAAGAAACAGGAAATTGAAAGGTTTGTGAGTGCTTGTGCTCATTCCAGTTTAGAGTACTGAATGCTGTTGAGGGTTACAAGCAGGGTTTGAACCATAAGTTGTATCCATGTTTCAGCTGTGGGCTACTTTCAGACCTTACCATCTGTAGCAGGAGTGTTGCATTTTTTTGTTGCAAGTGTTGTTCTTACCTGTGTGGTGTGCTCTCAAAGGTTCTGGAGGGCAGGCCCATCTATGTGGATTGCTATGGAAACTTGGCTCCTCTGACTAAAGCTGGTCAGCAGTTAGTTCTTAACTTCTACGCCTTCAAGGAGAACCGTTTGCCCTTCTGTGTCAAGGTACTACATACACTCTATCATCACCATTGCCTACAACACCTTCTTCTCAGGCTGGAATCTATAAAATCAACATGGCAAAAAAGTCAATGTATGTTACTAAAATTACACCAAGGTTGTCATCGGGTACAAGACATAATGCTGGAGAAAAGCAGCAGCCAGTACAATTTTGTTGCTGTTAAAATTCTGTACTATGCCATGATTGTTTTAGCTTCATTCTCCTTTGCTGCCCTACTATCCACACTAGCTTTCAATACAATGAACCCAGTCCACAGGGTATAACCTAGTTCCCTTTACCACTTCTAAATAACCTCATGTCATTGATCGACCCATTAACCCTTATGTTCTCCATTATCAATCCTCTTCATTTGGTGGTCCTCACTACGTGTGAACTAGATCAGGCACCACTTTATCGCAACACTAATCAGGGCTACACTAGCAGGACACCATGTGTTTAACATTACGTACAAATTCAACAAATGCTCTGTTAGCAAAACATTTCTGTAGATAATGAAAATGTGAAAGCAAAATCAAAGAAATGTCTTAAGGGACATTTTGTGTTGAATTAGGGGCAAGCCCTCATATGCTTTGTGGTGGCATCTTGGGGCTGTACTACATGCTGCAAGTTTAATCCTTCAGGAGCTAAATCTTTGATCACAGAGCCAGCAAATGTCCAAGCACTGCATTAAAATGTGTTTTTAATATAACCCTCATCCATGTCAATGACAAGTCACCTCTTGGTGTACCACTAACAAGGGCCTCTTCTTCTGTTACTGCGCTGTACTGCCCAATAAGACAGTATTCCTATGAAATATACAGTACACAAATACATTCAACACTTCTTATGAAATACAGTGCCTATGCTGCTGTCGAGTGCTGAAATATGATTGTATTAAGTGAAAACGTTGCAAAAATGACCATGAAAATTTAACATAAAGTATGCATATTTGCAGATACACATGTGGATAAAGTAATACTCAAGTGTGCAGTGTTGACATACATGTTCACACTGAAGTGCATCAGCGGTGACTACCACTTTATAAAGGAACAAGGTACATAAAGAAGTAATGTTCTCTCTCTAGGTGAGAGATCCCAGCCAGGAGCCCTGCGGTCGACTTACATTCCTTAAAGAGTGTAGGAACATAAAAGGCCTCCCACAAACTGCCGTGTGCAACCTGAACATCACACTTCCTGCAGTAAAAAAGGTAAGGTAACGTGAACTCACCATTCTCTGTTGTCACCTCCATAACCATTCTCATGGTTAGGGTAGTTTCGGCCCCAATAACACTGATAGATGAAAGACAGAGAAAGACTTTGGCCAAACTGCCGCCACTGTGTCTTTTATCTGTTTAAAGCTTCTCTGTATATATATCGGTTATCTTTGCAGTGGATTCTCGCCATTGGCTGTTTCATTTTGTTCCTACCTACTTTTTGCTTTGGATGACATGCTTTTGGCTGAGGGCTTTTTTGCAAAAGGCATAATCAGGCTGGCTTTTTGTGGCTTGAATTCATTTGCTGTTTTTGCTACTGAGTGTTGGCGCTTTATACTTTTTTTTGGTGTGTTTACTCTTTGTTTTTTTGTTTGCTGAGTTTGCTTAAGTGGCTTCTCCTCTGAGTTTGAGCTTCTGTCAATCACTCCTTTATCACACCCTGATGTTTCTTTTCCCCCTGCTTTCCATTATGTTACTCCCCCTGTTTCTTCAATGCATCTTGGGAACCAGGAAATGGAGTCAGATGCCGAGGATGAGGTAAACCACACCCTCCCCACCATGTGCTGTCCTCTGCGCTAGATCTTAGCGGCCCTGCTCTCTTCATCATAGCCTTATTCTTTCCGCTTCTACAAGGGCAATACGAGCTTTCCTTGTTCAAAGCAACCTTTAGCTGCTCAGTTTTGCATGATATATTATAGATATGAAAAACGATTTGTTTTATGTCCAATCCTTATCCCTTCCGCTCTACAGTATGTGATACAAGTGGCTTTGGAGTATAGATGTACTTACCTTGTCCTTAAGTCAAGATTTAACCTTAAGTAACATTACCTTAAACTGATTATTTGCATTAAGTCCTTATAATTTAGAGTTTGTAGCCTTATTATGACTAACTTAAGTTAATTTGACTAGCTTGGCATAGTAACATTTATTGTAAGTAGTACTATCAGTATTTACAAAAATCGAAGATTGAAGTGCAGTGACTACTCTTAAAGGAGAATTTGCTGCTGTATTGTGCAACTGTTAAATATGGGCTTTGTTTTTATGTTAATAACAACTAATGCAGACTATTGGGTAGGCTTTAATTTGACATTATAAGGTCCAAATGTTGCTCATTTGGCAGCACTATACAATGTAGGGTGACCTAGAACTGATGTGTTGTTTGCTATTGTTGCAGACTGAAAAGCCAGAGCGACGTCATACCTTTGCATCCCTAGCCTTACGTAAGCGCTACAGCTATCTGGCCGAGCCTGCACTGAGTGAGTTTGACATTTTCACTAACAAACCCTTTGATGAATATAATAATGCCAATTTCCGTGGATAAGTTAGTATTAACAATTTTAATTAACCTGTAACATGCGTGATCAATATGTAGATAGATGTGACTTACTTAATGTAATAAATGAATATTTCTCATCCTACATAACATGCACTGTCCACATGCTTGTTTACAACATGGTACATATTTTTGCATGGGTCAATGAGTGGTTTTTGTGCTGTGCTTGCCCACGTTGTGAGTTGTACTTCTTCTGGGTTTGTTTGGTTGATTTCCACCGCTGAGTTTTAGAAGTCCAAATGCAACATCAAAATTTTTCTTTGACTTACCAACACAATGTTATTGGCATTTGGGAAGCAGGTCAAAGTAAAATTGTATTTATTTTTCATTTGTCCCCTCTGAGTGTAAAGCTCTTTTTGGCTTTGTGATGATGTAGCAGCTTTTTGTGGGACAAAAAATGCATGTTAGAAGGTCTTGAGTTTGGCTTTCTCTCAGGTGTTTTTTTTTTTTGGTTTTTCACACTCTCTGCTTGTCACCAGTTCTTATCGATCTTGCATGACAAAATGGGCCAAAACTTAAGTCTTGGAAAACACATTTTGTCATATTGTGTTTGTTATACAGTGAAAGGAAAATGGAAACTTCTGCAACCCTCTGCCTCTATTGTATCATAGTGTCTAAATTGTCTTTGGGGAATCTGTCATTATGTAATTTTTGGACCAAACAGATAAAAGGCACTTTAAAAAGCGGATTGAAATTAGAGCCAGAATCCATATGTGATTTTAGAACATCTGAAGTTCAAAGAGAGAAGTTGTTTTTGTGTTAGTCCTTGTGCATTTGTCTTGCCATTTTTCTGTTGTCAGTAGTTAGTCTACACCATTGTCTTTGGAATTTTACTTTGCTGCTGTATGTGCTTTGTTCAGTTTATTCATTATGTTGTTTGATGCTGTTGTTGCTGCTGTTTGAGTCATCTCCCAATCCTGAATCATACAGGAACACAACTTTCTTTTCATAACTCCATCTTCAATCAGTACTCAAATATCTTATCTCAGCACTTCATAAAACTGCTGTTTTTACCTCCTTGATACCAGGACTGCGTCACTGACCAACTGTTCCTCCTCTAATCTCTTCTTCTTTCACATTTTTTTCTTCCTTTTCCTTCCCCCAAATAATTTTCTGTTACCTTTTACTATTCCGCATTCTTTTGATTATTTTTTCCATTCCTTCTTTATCATTATTTCTACAAATTCATCTGAAGAAACAGCAGTTGAGCGAAGCACAACAGCAAGAACACTGCCTGCTGGTTACCCTCACAAACCTGTCTTTCCAACCAGACCTTACCCACCATGGTCGACTGCTCCTACTACCGTCCCTGGCCAAACAAGGCCCGTCGGAGTGGGGGGTTCCCTCACCTCTACCGATTCACCGGCAGGCTCACCAGCTGCTTCTCCATTGAAAACTACTTGGCCCCTTTCCTCCCCGTCACATGCATGCCCTTCAACTATCAAAGCCACCCTGGGATCTCCACCACCAGTACCTACCATGTCATCCCCAGTTAAATCAGTTAGCGACATAGTGTCCTCATCCCCCATCAGGTCTTACAGGACTATGCCTTCACCCATTAAAACAGTTGTCCATCTGGGTCAGTACCCTATCCAGGGGTCTGCCAGCCTTATGTCCTCTGGAAGCCCATGTAAACCTGCTACAGATCCAGCATCTATCAAAAGCCTTGCTTCAGCATACACATCAAGGACTTCCCCACTCCACTCAGTACCCAATGGTTCTGTACCAGAGTGGTCAGCTTCTATTACTGCCCCAGCATCGCCAAAGGCACCTTACAACATGTACAATTCTAATCTGCCTTTTAAAACTGCCCTTGGGTCCACAGTTACAACAGATGCCGGTGCACCTAACCTTTCTTCTGTTAAAAGCATCTCCAGCCTGTCCTCTTTGAAAACCCCTGTAGATTCAACACTCTCATCCAGAGGAGGGAGGTCATCCCTCTCGTCTCTCTCTTCAACTGGGCAGACAACCATTGCTTCCTCAGAATTGTCCATGATGAACGGATCGGTCTCGCCTGTTAAATATCCATCCTCCTCCACGCCATCCTCCCCTTCTTCTCGCCATCTGTCAGAGAGAAGTAGCAGCCTTCAGGAGAGGATCCAGGCCACCACCCAGGCAGCAACCTCCGGTGTCAGCGCAGCCATAAATGAAGCTATAGACTCATATTCCGTGTCGGGCTATGGCACTCTTAAATCACTGTCCTCCTCACGTAGGTCTGCAACAGCAAGCTCTGCTTACTGTTCTCAGAGGTCTGTAGCTGCCTCCTCCAGCTCTGCAATTTCATCTAATGTGGTGACTGTACCTGTGTATTCGTTAGTCAATGTCATTCCAGATACCCCTGTCAAACCAGGGCCGGGGTCTCTCAAAATGGCACTGCCTGATCCTCCTCGTGCCTCATCCTCGTCGTCTTCCTCTTTGTCTTCCTGTGTTACCGCATCAAAAATAAAGTCCCAACTGAAATCCCCTCCATTTATCACACCGCCCATCATCCACCCGACTGCAACTTCCAACCAGGAGATACTAAAAGATGTAGCAGACATGAAAGAGGATCTGATCAGAATGACAGCTATCCTGCAGACAGACACACAGACAGCAGCTAAGACTGTCCAAACATCTCATACTGGCACTCCTAAAGAAACATTAGAAAAGTTAGAGGAAGAGGAGCCATTTACGCTAGTAGAGAAAGTGAAAGAAGATTTAGTGAAAGTCAGTGAGATATTACAGAAAGATATCATGAGTGAAGGTAAGGCCATTGCAGGTAAAGAGAGAGCCTCAGAAGATGAATGGGAGGAATTTTCCAAAGATGAGATTGAGGAGGCACAAAAAAGTGCCCTCTTGGACTATTACCCTCCTTTTGATGAAAACACACTCCTGCTCAAGCACCAGTCCATGTCAAGCAAAGACTTAGAGTTGGCTAAAGTAGTTGATTTTTTAACAAATGACATTGGCGCTAACTCTCTCTCCAAAATGGCAGAATTAAAATCTAGGTACGAGGAGGAGGCAAAAAGGGAAGGGGAAGAGAAACAGAAACGTGTTCTCAAACCATCTATGTCAATACAAGAGCACAAACTCAAAATGCCTCCACCAGTCTCAGGCATGCTCAGGTCTCCCTCAGAGAAGGACCTAAGTAAACTTGCTGAGTCATATCAGGGGGCAGACACTATTTTGGAATCACCCGAGGACTTGTCTCATGAGCAGGATAAGAGTCCCCTGTCAGACAGCGGGTTTGAGACCAGGAGTGAAAAGACGCCCTCTGCTCCTCAGAGTGCAGAGAGTACAGGACCTAAGCCTTTATTCACAGATTCACCTATCCCTCCCTGTGTAACTGAGACCAGGACTGAAGTGGTCCACATTAGGAGCTATGATGATCCTTGTGAGCCTGTACTCATGGAGGAGGCTACATCTGCCCTTCCTTCTATAGAGCCAGATGCAGCTTCAACGAGCTCCATCAAAGCCTTACAGATGAAAATGCCAGAAGAGGACTCCATGATGAACAAAAGTATGTGTCTTAAAGAGGAAACTCATATTACTACTACTACTAGAATGGTCTATCATAAGCCCCAACTGACTGATGGCACAGAGATGATAGAGGAAGCTATGTCAGTTAGAGATATCATGAAAGCTTTCCAGTCAGGTAGGGACCCATCTAAAGAACTGGCAGGCCTTTTTGAACATAAAGCTAGCCAGGATTCTGTCAAAGGTGATGAGCTGACTCCTAGATTTCTTGACAGAGACATTAAATCCAAACCCAAAGTCGAAAGGATAATTGAGGTTCATATTGAAAAGGGCCACAGCACAGCAGAGCCGACTGAGGTTATTATTAGGGAAACCAAGAAACACCCTGAGCTTTATGTCTACAAAGGGGACCATGGAATTAAGGAACTTACTGATTACGATGAGACCCAACAGGAAGAAGAGGAGCTTACTGCTGAAGAATCTCTGCCCTCCTTCCTAGAAACATCTCGCGTTAACACCCCAGTGTCACAGGAGGAGGACAGTCGCCCAAGTTCTGCCCAGCTGATAGCAGATGATTCGTATAAAGCCCTGAAACTATTGAGCCAGCACTCCATAGAATACTGTGATGATGAGCTATCAGAAATCAGAGGCGAGTCATATAGGTTTGCTGAGAAAATGCTCCTCTCAGAGAAACTTGACGTGTCATCGTCTCACTCTGACACAGAGGATTCAGCAATGGTGACTGACAAAAACCGCCACCTAGTTTCTGAGGAGAGTGGTAGCCGTGGCACTGAGAGCATGAGTCAGCAGCATGGAAGCCCCAAAAGAGAGTCATCAAAAGATGGGTCTCCTAAATCTGGTAAATTCTTGCACAGGGAGGAACCATCTCAGTTTGATAAGGTGACAGTGCTCCATTACTCCACAGAACAGGGCAGTCCCAAACATGCTGTTTGGATGCGATTTACAGAGGATAAACATGACAGGAGCAGGGATAAGCTCCTTTATGAGGACAGGGTGGACCAAACTGTAAAGGAAGCTGAAGAAAAACTCAGTGAGGTATCACAGTTCTTCCGTGACAAAACAGAAAAGCTCAATGATGAGCTGCAGTCCCCTGAGAAAAAGCCTGTGAGACGAGAGCCAAAGGAACCCAGGTCCTGGCCTAGCTCGGCCTGCAGTAGCCCTGAGAAAACACAGCAGAAACCTAAAGCAGGAGAAGAGGGTTTAGGTAAAAGCAAACTCAGTGAGTCTTCTGTTGGTAAAATATTTGGCAGTACAACTACAACTGAAAAGAGAAGCTCTAGCTTACCAAGCAGTCCCCAGAAAAGCATGCTCTCTCATATAAGTGAGGATAAAATTAAACAACAAACTAAAACCAGTGAGTCTGAACCCCCTTCACCCACTCATGTAAAATCAACATCCAAAGTCAGTGCTGTAAGGATGAAGTTTGAATCTGAGGCTCAGAAACAAAGTCAGTCTAGTCCAACCAAAATTCCTCCTCCAGTGCAGCCAAAACCTTCAATAAAGAAATTACAGGAGAGCAAACTTCCTGTTTATCAGTTTTTTGCAGGAGGAAAAGTATCTGAAACATCAGAAGAAGGAATCCCAAAAAAGGATGTTGAGAAGGACGTATGTGCTGCCACTGACAGCAATATACCTGCTTTGATATCGTCAGCAGCTAAAGCCCCCAAACATACAGGAGACAAGTTGCCAAACAAAAACATCCCAGAGGCCTTGCCACAAAGACAAATTAGTGGAACCGAGTCTCACAAAGCAACTACTAAAGGGAAAGATATCTATTCCAGTGTTACTCAGGAAATTAAAGAAAGCAATAAAGGTCAGAAAGTTCAGACACCTGTTGTTCATGATACTGCTAGATTACTAGAGAAAGATAGTGATGCTAAAAAGTACCAACAAGTCACACAAAGTGAGACTGCTTCCAAAGAAGTAGTAGCTGAGGTGTCAAAAAAAGTCACAGAAGAACCACTAAACAAAAACCTTAGAAAAAAGACAGAATCCCAAATTCCTGTAAGATTGTCTTCTACTTTAGATAATGACCTCACAAAGAAACAGACAATAACTAAACCCTCACAGATACCTACTTTATCTAAGGGCAAAATACAGACAACTCTTGAGACAACCCCAGCAAAACCGGATAAAAATCTGACTTTTGAAATTCTAGATAATGCACCCAAAGATTCCAACTACAATAACCTTACCAGCCCTAGGGAAACACTGGAGACAGTCATAACCCCTCCAGCTGCTATAACAACCAAAGAAAATTTCAAGGGAATCAAAACATTACCTGTTTATGTCAGCGTCCAGGTGGGAAGGCAGGCAGAGAGAGAGGCCAAAGGTGCCCTTCACACAGTTAAACAGAAATCAAACTCAGCCCTCAGCCCCATAAGCCCTGATGATGACACACTAGAACAGGTCTCTTTCATAGATAGCTCAGGAAAAAGCCCTATTACACCAGAGACTCCCAGCTCTGAGGAGGTCAGCTATGACCTCATGTCCAGGACCCCTGATGGCTTTATGGGATTCATGCCAGGGAAACCCAGCCCCATCATTGAGGTATCTGAAGAATCAGAGGAAGATGACCAAGGCAACGTTATTTTCTCTTTTAAAGAGGCCCTACCAGAAAGCAAAACTAGTGTTCATGTCACCCAAGCAGACCTTGCTAATGCTAATAAGCAAGAAACAAAAATTAATGATAACCAGCAGGAATTAAGTAATAATTTTAACCAGCAAGAAACAACAGCCAATAGCAGGCATGATGAAATGACAGGGCAAGAGCAGCAAGAAGTCTCAAAAGACAAAGGTATTGCATATATTGAGTTCCCTCCCCCTCCTCCTCTGGACTCTGTTTCAGAAATTTCAGACCCAGAAAGGAAAGGTTCCTGTGCCTCTTCAGAGACTGAGACAGAAATGATGGAGGTGAACTTACAGGAAGAACATGACAAGCATCTACTGACCGAGCCAATTATACGCATCCAACCCCCTACCCCGGTGCTCCCTGAGGCAGATGACAGTCAATCAAATGATGAAGAGGCAGACAAAGAGGAGGATGACTCAATCTTCCAACCAATTCCTTGTAAGAAATTCACTTTTCCAGAGGAGGAGGAGGAGAAGAAGAAGGAAAAGGCATCTAAATCCAAAAAGCATGACAAAAATGGAAACAACAAAGAACCTCAAGGTGGAACCAATGGCTCTAATGGTTCCAATGGTTCTAATGGCAAAGGAGAGGACTATGAATATGAACAAAATGGAAATGACCAGTCAATAACAGACTGTTCAATAGCCACAACAGCTGAATTTTCTCATGACACAGATGCGACAGAGATAGACTCCTTAGATGGATATGAACTTCATGATGAGGATGATGGCCTGTGTGAGCAGGCAGATTTATGGCTGTTTGGTCTTCAAGACAGCCGGAAAGATGTCTGGACAACAGACACATTTAGGTCCACTGACCGCTCTTTTCCCCCAACCAAACTGGAAGTTATTGAAGAGGAGAAAACCCCAGAGGAATGTCAAAAGGACACTTTCAAAAAAGAGACCCCCTCAAATGGTGAAAAACCTGATGGTGTTAGTAAGGATGGGGTTAAAAGTCAGGAACAGAAACACTCGGAGAAAGAGGGATTTTCAGACACTTACTTTAGTTATAAGTTAGAAGAGGAGTTTAACTCTCCTTTTAAGACTGTTGCCACTAAAGGGCTGGATTTTGACCCCTGGCCCAGTAAAAGTGGAGAAGAAGAAGTCGTTGACATGGGAGGGACACGGGGAAGCAATGGTGAGCCTAAGCCTTTTGGACTGGCAGTGGACGACCAGTCTCAGGCCACAACACCAGACACTACCCCAGCCCGAACACCAACGGATGATAGCACGCCGACGAGCGAGCCAAACCCATTCCCCTTCCATGAAGGGAAGATGTTTGAGATGACACGCAGTGGTGCGATTGACATGAGCAAGAGGGACATGGTGGAGGAGAGGCTCCAGTTTTTTCAGATTGGTGAGCATTACCACTTGGCGGGCAGGTACAGGGTGAGGGACTCAGAGGTAGATTCCTCTTCACAACACAGGGATCAGTTTAATACTCAGGATCCCACAGATACCTTAACAGTCCCTCAAGTCTCCATTCAGACTACTACTGTCCAGCTACAAATACCAAATGTGACTGGCACTTACAGCACATGCATAGACTCAACTTCCAACACTGAGCCTAAATTCTCCACTTTTAGAACAGGATTCAAGTTGTCATCTGATAAAACCCCTGATGCTTCAAATAGTAGTTCTGAATGTAGAATACCAGCCATCTTTGATCATTCTAATGACATAACCTCAGGATCAACTGTAGATAGTTCTTATTCTGTAACCTCAAACCATACCGATTATTCTAGTTTTAATACATTAGGCATGACAGATAACTATTTAAATAATAGACCATCAGGCATCACAGATTATTATTCAAATCACAGAATTCCTTCAGGTACATTCAAACAGAGGGACCATTTGAATTGGACCTCAGAAAATAGTTATTACCAAAGCAGAGATTCTTCTTCCGCACCTTCACAACAGATTAGCAATCCCCCAACATGGAGCAGCAATACCAGTAGCAACATCCCTGACTCCCATTACATCCATTCAGACCTCATTCGGGCTAGCATTATTGTGTTCAACTTGTTGTCCTCTTCGGGACCCACTCTGCAGGAGGTCAGCAGGATGGAAGCATCCTTCAGCCAGCTAGAGGAGAACAGCAGGGAAGGCAGGGCTTTTACTAATGTAGCAATAACAAACACAGGAGCAAAAGAGGTCAAAGGCAAGATATGCAAATCCAGGTTACCAGTGAGGATGCGCAGCCACAAACTATGCAGTCAAAGTCAACCAATAGTGAAAGACAAGGCACAAGAAAATGTTAATAAAGTCCTAGTCAGGAAACATGCAATGCATGATGTCAGGGAAAGATTAGACCCTTTTGAGAATGTATTTCCTAAATCTAGAATCCCAGTAATGAAAGCCATGAAATACTCCTCTTGTTCCAGAGAGCAGAAGCAGGTTAGAGCCAAATCTGCAGTTAGTGATAGAAGCATTAAAACTGCCAGGGGTAATAAACAACTAACTAAAGGCAAATCCAGTACTGAACACAGATACGGTTTAGTGAAAATCCCAGGTAGGAGTAGCACAAATGAAACGGGGAGAAAAAACAGTGCAGTGGTCTCAAAAAACTTTAAAACAAGGTCTGTTAATAGCCAGGCAGCCAACCTTTTGGACCAAACCATTCCCAAGCAGGCTGAGACAAAGTTAGAGGGGAAATCACTGCCCACTGAGGATGAAGAGAGCTGCAGCCTCAGCACTACCAGGAACACTTCCTTGTCAGAGCCATCTAGAGCTTCTAGAAGTTCCCGCCCTTCACGCACCTCTACCTCCACCTCCACCAGCACCACCACATCAACACCATCTGCTAGAGATGTGAGAGCTGAGGTTGAGCAGGCCAGCAGTGAGAGGATGAGGAGGAGCAGGAGGAAGAGTAGGCGGACACTTGGAGGGAAGGAGCAAAAGCAGAAGGAGAAGGAGGAAGGGAGTCAGGTTGATCAACCAATCACGGCTCCTGTCACGGAGACTAGTTTGTAAACTCTTTCTAAACACTTGTTATACTTTATCTCTATGAGATGCATGTAGCTGTTGTGGGTGCTTTGTGATGTGACGTTGTAAGTGTAGCTGTCACTACTTCTTCCTGTCATTCTTGTTACGTGTCCTGTGCTGTCTGATTTAGACAAAGAGGGAAAGGGTAAGACACGGAGAATTGATGACAGAATTAGCAATACTCAAAATTTGTCCCTGGATCAAGCAAGATGTTTTATTTAGCCTAAATAGCCTAATGTCATGCTGTTTGATGTTTAAAATCTGTCAGGGAAAGTGTCTGTAAATATGCTCTCTTACCTCATCGCTAGAGAGCTTTACAACAGACTATAGTGAAGTCTTTGGTGCACAGCAAAAAAGGTACAGGAACTACAGTTTCAATATCAGCAAACACTTTTTAGTTGTCAGTATTGGTTTGCAACGAAGAACACTTGAGGGGCTAAGTTAAGAGTGAGTATGCATTTTTTTCTATTACTGTGGGGTCTTACAGGCTACCACACACATTCTCACTTTCATTTCACACTACAGAATAAGTTAGCCTTGCACTTCACCACATGACACCACACCACTGACTTCCACCCTCGACATGATTAAGACCTAGATGTAAAAGATTGTTTGGGGAAATATGACCTTGTGTTTGTTTTGGTCTGCTTGCCTGGTTTGTAGATATCATTTGGTGGTACTTTTGCTCTCTGAAAACACTGTAAAACAATTCATTGGCTGAACTTCATTTGCTGACAATCAGATGAATTCCAGCTGCACAAGAGTGTGTCAGTGTAGTCATTCGCAACTTGGTGGAAAACTTAGTGCAGCTGGATTACTTTGATTTCAAGTTGAAGCCATGAATTGCTTTTATCAGTGGGAGGGAATGTTGCCTGGTGGTAGATCGTTTGTTGTTAGTGATGTGATACAAAACTCTTTAACTCTTTGAACCCTTACTACTAATACTAATACTACTGAACATAAAACATTTTAGTGTGAAAATGTGATTTGTGTTTTTCCTTTTCTGGCCTCACAGATCCTCATGCTTTTGATTTTATTTGGTATTATCGGTTGTCTCACTGATGTTCTTTAATAGTGTTAGTCTAAAAGTAGTTACTGCAGTAATTTAATTCGAATACTTTATGTTTACTCAGTTGTCCTTGTTAGCCAGAGTGTGAAAGCTAGTCTGGTAAAGATGGTATGGAAATCTCTCTTATGTCCCATCCAGAGGGCATATCTGCATACCACAAGGCTTAATAGTTAGGGCTATGTTCCATTTCTTTTCTCCTATGGAAAGTCCATTGTAAAAACTTAAAGGAATAGTTTGACATTTTGGGAAATATGCCTATTCGTTGGCCGTGCACTGCTCCTGGCCAATAAATGATCTGACATACACTATATGGACAAAAGTATTGGGCCACCTACACATTACACCTACAGGTGCTTTAA
>LKNJ01003862.1:0-38359 GCA_002120245.1 Maccullochella peelii | reverse complement strand
GGGGGGGGGTTGGGGTGACTTGCAAACAAAACCTAGAACCAGATTTTAACAATGATGTCATAGTGTCATAGATTGTCCTTAGAAACCCTTTCAAACCCCCTTAAAACCCATTAAATCCCTAAAAATCTATTGTGGAACCACTCAGGTCCCCCTATAAAAACCCCTAACCCCCTCAAAATATTAGAAACCATTTAAAACCTTTTAGGCCCATTAGTTCCTCTTATTATACTAAGTAGAACCACTTAGGTTCCCCTTTGAAATCCCCTAGAACTGCCTCTTTAAAATCCCATGTAGAACCACTAAGGTTCACCGTTAAAACCCCCTTCAACCCGTAAAACATTAGAAACCCTGTAGATTGTCTTGAAATCATAGACAGAACCACTTATATTTCCATTTAGAACTCCCTAGAACCCATAAGACATTGAAACACCTCTAGAACCTCTTTTAGCGTTTCTTTAGCTCTTGTTTGAGTCCTTTTAGAATCCCATTAGAACATCCATTAGAACCCCTTTACTAATGAAAACTTTGCTAGAACCCCCTTTAAATCCCATTAAATTCAGCACATTGTGGAAACTCCTCAGGATTCCCTTGATCATCACACCAGAATCCAGCCTTAAAGTCCACATTAAAGACCTCCTGAACTCCCTTTGGATTACCTTAATCCCCTCTATGAAAACCTTTAAATTAAATTAAGTGTTGCAATGCAGCTGAAGAAGTCTCTTAAACCACAATGGCGAACTCTGTCAGCGGTGCGCTGCGTAACGAATCCAGGAGGAGAGAGCGGGCTGATGGGAAATGAAGTGAGACGATAATGCATTTGTGGAGAAACTTAGATGGAGCAGGTATTTTCTGATGATAACAGATAAGATGACCACCTAAAAAAGGTCACGCTTCTCACTCATCCCAATACCGGACCTGCTGTGACGTTTAGGTCTGTGGGCTTATGGGAAACGGTGGCTGCTAAAACACAGAAATAACGAATAAACATGAATATTAGATTGTGTTTATGAAGCGAGCCACACGGCATACTGTTGATCTGGGGTTTAGTTATCAGCGTTGTTACAAAGGTCAATGGGTCTTCTTACTTCTGGAGGAGAACCTGGGCGTTCTGCTTTCATCTCGGTTCTCTATGGAGAGAGAAAGGTTGTGGACATGGAAGTTAACCTGGAGAGAGTATTTAACCCAGAAATAAAGAGCTGAACAAAGCAGGAGAAAACGAGCTGGAGGAATCCCCTGCTCATACCGAACGCTGCCGCCGCCGCATCGCCAAGGTGAGACCGCACAGTCATGAACCATGATGTCATGTTGACTGGAGCTGAACAGCAACCAGACTAAACAAATCCAGACCGTCAGACAGACAGACAGACAGACAGACAGACAGATGGACAGGAGAGTCACAGGCAAAATCCAAGTCATCCAAGAATTTTCCCTTCAACACGTAAGTCATTCACAGCCGACCGTGGGAGGGAGGGAGGGAGGGAGGAATCCCAGCTTTGCTCCATTAACAGCCGAACAGAGGGAGGGGAGAAATAAATAAAGAAAGAGAGGGAGGAGGGAGGGAGAAGGTAAAAGTTGGAAGTGGTATGAGTCACAGAGCGAGATGGGAGGAGACTGGAGGAGAGAGATGGAGGGAGGGAGGGAGGGAGGTATAATTATGGTAGGAGGCTGCCAGGGCGAGAGAGAGGAGAGAGAGAGAGTCCAGCCCACTCCGGTAAAACCATTCAACTGGTGAGCGAGGGAACGCATTCAACACACAGAGAGAGAGAGAGGTAAAGAGAGAGAGAGAGGAACTCCCTTCGTCTGGGATAACTTAGACACACACACACACACTCTGCACACACACTCTGCAGCGACTTCACCCCGGGAACAAGGATCCTCCTGCACGCCAGAGTTTTTCCTTCTGCGCTTCTTTATCATCCATTCATCACATCTGAGAGGTTTTTTTTTCTTTTCTTCTTCTTCTTCTTGTTTTGTTTTTCTTTTTCTTTCTTTCTTGTGACGCCTCCACATTTTCCAGCCATCTGTCCCTGACAAAAAAGATAAGGATTACTCATTTTCTCTCTCGGCGTTGTGTGTGGTTTTTGTTTTTTTTTTGTCCTCCTCTCTCTCGTTTCTTTACAGCTTTTTTTTCCCTCCGTTTTTTCGCAGGTGGACTGTGAGCTGAGCTGAACTTTGCAGCTTCCAAACTTCTGAGGAGAGAACGAAGGAGAGAGAGAGAGAGACAATAAGAAAGAGTGAGAGAGAGAGACAATAAGAGAGAGAGAAGGCAGATGAAGGAGGGAAGGTGAATTTTTCTTTCTTCAACCAGGACTGAATTTTTGTTCAAACACTTTTGGCCAAAACTCGACTTTTCTTCATCTTTCCCGGCTCCGTCTTTGCATCTGCATCCGGCAGCATCACTAAATCCAGCCCAGCAGCCAATCAGGCGACTCCTGCCACCATGTCTGTCTTACCTCTGCTAAGCTGGACGGTCCTGCTCCTGGTCCAGAGCTGTGGCTCGTCCTCAGACTCCAAACTCCAGCCTCTGCCGCTTTCTCTGACCGTCCATCCTCACCACCAGACGCCGCCAGACGCCGCCTCCAGCTCCCACTGCCCCTCCTGCGCCCTGGCCAGGATGAGGAGAAACGAAGGGGGCGCTGACGACATGGCGGGACACGACCGAGAGGAGGAGGCTCAGCAGGACGTGGTGGAGGCGGTGAAGAGACACATCCTCAACATGCTGCACCTCCAGGCCCGGCCCAACATCACCCGGCCCGTGCCGCGCGCCGCGCTCCTCAATGCCCTGCGCAAGCTCCACGTGGGGCGCGTGGCGGAGGACGGCAGCGTGCAGATTGAGGGGGAGGAGGAGGCGCGAGGGCGGGGAGGCCGGGGAGGAGGGGGAGGAGCGGCGGCGGCGGCTCGGGCAGACAGCGGCGACGCACAGGAGACGACGGAGATCATCACCTTCGCTGAGGCTGGTGAGTGTGTACAGCTCTGTGTGTGTGTGTGTGTGTGTGTGTGTGTGTGTGTGTGCATCGTTCTTCTGCATCAGTGTGTGTGTGGAAAGAGACGCAGAGAGAGAAAACCTTTGTGTGTGTGTGTGTGTGTGTGTGTGTGTCCACCTGCTTAATTCCACCTGCGTACTCACTCAGCCGAACCCGTCAGACACACACACACACACACACACACACACACACACACTAACCTCTGTAATTGCCTCCTGCTGTTTTCAAAGAATACCTCATTATCTACTTAAAGTCAGAGGAGATTCGTGTGTCACTGTGTGTGTGCGTGTGTGCGCGCGCGTGCGTGCGTGTGTGTGTCTTAAAGCGGTAAGAGTGCTGGAACGCTTTTCTGACAGACGGTAGCGACAGAGAGCGAGTACGAGTCGGAGGGAGAGAGGAAGGGAGGGGGACACAGAAAGAAAGAACTGAGTTACTGGACAATAAAACCCACCTGTCACCCCTGTCACCCCTGTCACACCTGTCACACCTGTCAGGACTCGGAGGCGAGCGTCCGGTCCGTCCTGCTCAGCAGCACTTCGGCAGGCTGAGGTCAGGTGTTAACTGTAGTCTTCCTCTGTCTCACCTTTGACCACCTCCAGACCTCCAGCTGGTCTGGCTCTGGGTCACAGCGCTCGCACTTGTGAGGTTTCCTGTGGGCAAAGTGGCGGAAAAATATTGCAGTTGTCATGTGAAAACCTTGTATCTCCGGGGGTATTTCTGCGTGTTGTGTTTTAGCCATCAACTGCAAATTGGCTGGATTCTGCGTTCCTGCTGGTCCTCCATCAGGTTTTAGGTTGATTTCCTTCCTTAAAGTTCCAGCTTGCAGAGAGAAAACCCATCACAGTGCACTTTATACTTTAATCAAACTATCATGGTCACTACGTTACGTTCCAATACAGAAACACTTTAAATACAAGAAGCAATCTTCTTGATTGTTCTTGAGTTTGATTTGCAACAGAAAATCTAATTTCTTGGATAAATAACCAAAGGAAATGGATTTAAAATGTGTGCTCTGCAGTAATATGAGGTGCATGTGATTTATACTCAGCAGCATGTCGAGCTAATCAGCATTTCTCTTTTACACGCCAACAACATGTAAGCAGTCGGTTAGATACATGAATCATGTTAAAATCCTGCTGCTGCTGCTGAGTGTTGTGAAATTCCTGCATCGCACTAGAGCTCACCTGTCAGTCAGGCAGTGTGGGCGGGACTGTGACGTCTTCCTCTTCCTCCTCTGGATTTTCGGTCGATGCAGTTTGAGTTTCTGTAGGCGAGAGTCTGGAACAGCAGATGGAAAAGATTTTTATGAAGTGGATCCGTGCAGACAGGCTGAGAGGAGCAGCTTTCTCCGGAGGAATTTAAAGAATTTAAAGAGTTCCTCTTCGTGGATAAATCTGCCGTCAAAGTCTCAGTTTTCTCTAAAATCTGAAACTAAAAATCTAAATGTAAGACAACAATGTAATTACATCCAGGGCTGAGCTGACTGGCCACTTCAGGTACCTCACCCTAAAAATCATGAGTTATGATTGGCTGATGGCCCCTCTAGGAGCAGGACCAACAAGGCTGATAAAATCCTGCAGTGTCCCAGCAGCAACTCTCCAAGGATTCTCTCCTTTAAACCGAGTGTAGCATCGA
This sequence comes from Maccullochella peelii, assembly GCA_002120245.1. Classification (NCBI taxonomy): domain Eukaryota; kingdom Metazoa; phylum Chordata; class Actinopteri; order Centrarchiformes; family Percichthyidae; genus Maccullochella; species Maccullochella peelii. Next base: position 33,740 of record LKNJ01003862.1, on the reverse strand, counting down.
TGCTACGCTAGACATGTTCTACAAAACATTAAGTACCTTTGGAACCGTTTATGACAGAGACAAGCTTTATGTTTCCGAGGCAACTTGAATGGTGCATTTACAACAATCAGAACTGATTTACGGTGCGTGCGAGAAAAGAAGCGTATGTAACTTTTGGTTTCCCACGGATACGAACAGACGTCTCCTGGGTGTCACTACCTCACCTGACTTCCTCCCCGCCATAATTACTACGGCCACTAGAGGTCGCCGCCTAACAATAAACAAACATAAATACGGGTCGTAATGAGCTGCTATATGGCCGTACAGTCTCCTTTAATGTGCTGTAAAACCAAAACTATGAGCTACAGGAGGCTGAAAAGCTTCGCCGAGCTAAAACAATATTGATCACAGGTGCTAGCTTAAAGCCACTTTTCACAGAACTGATGAAATCGTGTTGTTTTTCTAAGATGTAAAAGAGAGCGCCGTGAGAATACTTTGCACCCAGCCGGTCCTGTGCTTTGTTAGGAATAACTGATGCATTCAGGGACCTCGGTAATTATTTTGGGCGACTGAGATGGCGACTAGGGGAGCGGAGGGACGACTGGATTCTTGGCGGAGACGAAGTGTCAACCTCCGTTTAGCAGCTCCGACACAATATCTATCTGTCCAGCAGCCTGTTCTGTTTAAATTCCTCTCCTCCGTCCCTGTTTATCTTCCCCTCTGCTCTCCGTCTCTCCACACACACAGAGGACAATTAGGCTAATTGAACTTAATTGAACACATCATTAGCGACATTCCTCAATCCGCTTTCATCTCCCTCTCCCTCTCCGCCGCTCGCTCTAACCCCGGCCTACCCTTCCCTCCTCTGGCAGACAGAATAAACTGGTCATTCAAACTAGCAACCCTGCGACAAGCTGGTGGCCGGTTCACTGACCTCCGACAAATGAGAGGAAGCAGTGAATGTCAGCAGCTGATAGAAAGACAAAAACGTCTGCCTGATAGGAAAATAAACTATAATTAGCATGTTTCCTTTGTCTGTTTTCTTTTCTCTTGCTCACATTTTTCTCTTCACTCTGATCTTTTTTCTCTTCTTCTCTCATCTTTTTCTTGGCTTTAACTCACATTTTCTTCCTTTTGCCCTCTCTCTGTTTGTTCTTTCTCCGTTCTTGTCAGTTTGCTCTGCTGCTGTTGTTCTTTCCTAACTTTCTCCTCCATCTTCTACCTCCCTGTCCGTCACTTTTTTTTTGGGACGTGGCTTCGGCGTGTTTATAGTGTGTTTACGGTCGTGTCCGTGCAGTCGTAACGCCGCTGGTTTAAATCCCTGGCGGCTCGTTTCAGTCGTCGTCGTCCCACCACATCGTTTGGCTCTGCTTTGATGTGTGACCGGCCGCCAAAGATGCTCTATGTCTCGGGAGATGAATCGCTCGATAGTAAACAACTACAGATTGTGTCCAGACCTGCACAAACACACAAACCCACTGGGAAAAATCTGAAGATGCTGCGGGTTCTGAGGAGATTTCACAAAGAAGGAAAAGGATCAGGTGATATCACAGTCTGATATACAAAATCTATTGAACACATCAGTGAGACACACTGCAGTTTATTCACACACCGTCCTGCTGCCCCAAATGCTCACTAGAGCACCAAATGTGGATTCATCCGCCGCTTAAAATAGTCCCCAACAAATGCACTATTTCCTCCTGAGCAGCTGTTTTAAACATGAAACTAAATATCTGTGAGGTGCTTTTAAAGATTAACGTCTTCAGAAGGAACCAATGGGCTCGGAGCCGAGAGCCACAGACGGGAAGTCAGAAAGACAATAATAACAATACAGAATAACACCAGACTTGTAGTTTCACTGATCCTTGGCTCCTTGTGTCTCAGGCAGGTTGTACCAGACTCTCGCGGTCCCTCCTTCAGGACTAAAACTGTCTCGCTCTTATTCTCCTGATAGCAACACAAACAGTCAGCTGTTCCCAGGGCACAGAGGACCTCCAACATGGCTGCTGAAGTGTAAATTTGTCATGATTGCTTTATGGATCAGTGATAAGCCATTGATAAGGTTGTGAAAAAGCCCATGTGTTTCATAATACAGCAGTCCTTTGTGAAAACATTCATGGGTTTAAGTCATGAAGTCTGCAGTTATGAATGTTAATTAGTTGTTAATCAACAGATTTTGATCCAAGTTATTGGTCAAACAATTCAACTACTCAAAGGGATGTTTCACAACCTGGCAACCCAAAAGTTGTTCCAATTAGTTTACTTATAACTGATCTATAAAGAATTAGTGAATGATTTATTAACTGTTAACTAAGCCACATTATAGAATTCGTTTTATTTTCCAAATATAAGTTGAAGTTGGCTTCTGTCTACCTGTCCGTCTTCAGGGTTACGTTTCCAACCTCAAACATAAATCAGCCAGAGTGACGTTTGCAGTTCATTGGAAAATGGTCAGAGTGAGACATCTCTGTGTTTCCCAGCTCTCTGCCAGCCGCCCGCTGTGTCGTCCCTCTGGGAGGACAGGAAGGCAGCGAGCGGTGGCCTCGCTAAATACAGGCGAGTTCAAACAGAGGGGGAGGAATGGGGGAGGAATCGGTGGGAAAGAGGAGAGACAATTAGAGATTGAAGTAAACCATCTCAACCTTACCAACTGTCCCTGAATGCCTCTCCAGACTCAACACTCCCTGCTCGGGAGACGGCGGTCAGGTTTATATTTATAAGTGAAACAGAAGCTTTGTCATGCCGTCCCAGTATGAAACTGGCAGTACTGGGAGACTCCCGCTGTGGGTGAGAGCAGCTGTATTGTAAAATGTTGCGTTAGCGGGAAGTTGTTACCTTAACAGTCATGATAAGACGTTTCCTGCAGAGATAAAGACGGGCTGTCAGAGGTGAGGTGTTGCAGTGGTCGTGTTTTGTGTCAGATTAATGGTAAAACGATAAAACAGCAGGGTGTGGTCAGTGCACTGTGACATCACTGCTGGGTGTGGTCACAGGTGCAGCAGAGCAGTTTACATAAAGCTTTTTAGCTTGGTGCGAAGCTCCTCCTTAAAGCATCTATAATCAATCAATCAATTATGTTCAGCAGCTGTAACGTAGGCGACTGCAGCTGCTCCACTGAAGTGAACTCACAAATGTGGTTGTTAACATGCTGCTGTAGCCGGGCCTTCATGCACTCTGATTCATGATTCATTGTAATCTATTTCTTCCGCACTTCACCTCAAACGGTTGCAGTGAGTTTGTCATTTCGGCGTTCATATGATACAGAACTTCATGAGCATTAACATGCCACGTTGCCAGTGGAGGCTTGGTTTGTCTCTTTGTCCAGAAACCGGAGTGGACTGGACAAAGCCAGCAGAAGTTAAGGTACAGAAGGACTGTGATGGGTTTGCTGAGACCTTGTTTCTGTCCTGCCGTGGTGGACGGTTGAGGTCCAGACAGTGAAGGTTTGGAGAAGATGTGATTTCCTTTAACGTGTCAGAAACTCGTCCCGAGCGGCGCATCGGCAGAGTCTCTTTGGCATTTCGGTATTTTGAGATGGGAACATTTTCCTGTCGGATTGGACTGCTTATCTGCTCTCTCATTATAAATAAACTGGCCTGGGAACTCAGACAGACTGAGAGAGTTACAAGCTGGCACTTCAACTTCAATTTAGCTCAAAACTTTTATTGTCCCGAGAGAGAGAGATCTGGTTTGTAGAAGAGGTCTGAAAATGAAAACCACGCCATAAAATCACTGTGTTAGAACAATGAAAACACAATAGAAACTGATGAAAACATGAGGGATGACTACAGGAGTGAATCAGAGCAGCTGAAGCCACTTTGATGTTGAAAAAGGTTTCCCACAGTCTCTCTCGTTTGGTATTGCCTTTATGTTTGAAACTGAATTTCGTAGAATTTGACAGACCACTTTATTTGGTGCAAACAGCCAGAGCACGTGACAGCAAACTGACAGAACCAGAAACCCTAGTTGTTCTTGTTTTCCTCTAGTTTCACTTCATTTTCTTTTACTTTATTGCAGCAATAAAAGCGCCACAGAATATATGACATGCATAAACACATAGCTACAGTACTTAAAGTGGAAACCAGTAAAGGGCAATCAACACCAAAGCGTGATTGGAGCTTTTTTTATGTCACGAGCCCAATAAACCAAGAAAAGTCGTCCATATTGCTCTTGATTTATGATTTATGTTCAGTGTCAATGCAGAGAGTGATTAATGTTCACCTTTTTATTTACTCTAAGCACAATATGTAGTTACTGAGCAGATATATTCAGACTGTCCTCCCAAGAAGAACGACAGCGGCAGTACTTTCATTTGTTTATGCTACCTGGCAGCGCCCCCTAGCGGCCGCAGTAACGATGGAGATATTTCTACACAAACATCAGACTCTAACAGTCAGACAGAGTCGCTGCTCGTTTCCGTTTCCAACCGACAGTCAGCACTGACTTCTTTTACCTCCCGAACCTCCTGATCTACCAAACTGTAAAACAGACTTCTTTGTGTTTGGTTTTGGAGGAAACTAAGTATTTTGTCAATTCACCTGGAGGACTTGCAGATATCACAGAAAGCCAGAATTTAAAAAACAACATTGTTAATGAACATGAGAAATGTTTGCACTTGATGTAATTTGGGGTCGGTCTTGTCTGGCGATAGCACTGCGACCCCGGTCTCCTGAGCGTCGTACGTCCAACCATCCACGCCGACCTCTGACCTACGACTTCCAAGACTGTAAAGCTTCCGGTAAATGTAAAAAACCCATAATGTTTTAATTTTTAAGAGACAGGACGACTCAGAGAGCTCCTCAAATACTGTATCACGACTCAAAGTGACAAAACCTTCAGCTGTTTGTCGCATTTTTCTCCAGTTTTACTTCATTACACATATAACAAATACTGCGCAGTATGTAAAATATATACAAGTAAAACAAAAACTAACCAACCAAAGACGTAGAGACATGCGATCACTAACATGTCTTCACCTCAGTTTGAACCATCTGGAGCAAATTGACCTGAATTCACATTCACTCGTGTTCTTGTGTCGCGTGACCTCTAATTGTGTCTTTGCATGCAGTCGAAACACCTTCAGGCTGCAGTTTCCTTTGATCTCTATTAAACACAGATCTCAGCTGTGATTGGTTACTGTACCTGGCAGGTGTCCTCGCCTCTCCCTCGCTGTCTGTGATCCCGTCAGGCTCCGTGTGAGGGATTCGCTGCTCTCCAGCTAAGGATTATTATCACTGTCGATGAAGCTGCTGATTGTTTTCTCTGTTTCCTAAAATCCAAAGAAACATCGTCAAATATCTTGTTTTGTCCGACCAACAGTCCAAAAGATATTCAGTGTACTATAAGACAAGGAGGAGCTGCAATACCACTTTGTTTTCTGTTGATCAGCTAATCGATTCCTCCACTGATTGACCCCTCGCCCTGCTGGCTGCTCCTTCACCAGAAAGGGTGTTTACCATCTGAACATGACGTCCTCCTCTTCTCAGTTTCTCTGTCTGTCTCTCAGCTTTGATCCGCCCAAATGGAAAAGTTGAAAATGACCAAAGCTTCTTCAGAACTAAGGCAGGATTAGTGCGTTCTGGTGTGTAGCTGACTTCCTCCAGCTGACGAGGAGCGAGTTTGGCATTCAGGACATTCCTCCCGTCAGACGGCGAGGCCGCTTTAATGCCTCCCTACCACTTTTGTTTACCGGCCGTTTAACAGCGTTACACAGATTTAGTTTCACATCTAGAGCGGCTCCCTGTGTGTGTGTGTGTTTACTAACACAGCCCCGCTGACTCACATGTGGTGCCAATAAGGCCGAGCAGGGCGTCGACTCCAGGGATCTGGAGCGGATTTCTGTCCCACGCAGGCGAGGCTGAGCCTGACAGTCAGCACTGAGGGGTTTACGTGCCCATGTAAAGGTTCACCTTAACACCATCACCACTGTCACCGTTTGCATCATCATTTAAACACTTTTGTCTGATGGTTTTAAAGGGAGTGGACCAACTTTTTAGGAGTTTGTGACAAAAGGTTTCACTATGAACCAGAACACATCAGTTCATCCTGTAAAGCTGAATAATTTAGTCATTAAATCCAGCTGAAACACCACATGTTCAAACAGGAGTGGTCAGCATCAGTGTGCTTTTATATGTTTTATTTATTCATTGGTTGATATGCGCTCTGTGCACGTTTTCAGGGTTCTTCGTGTGAAAAGATACTTTAAATTCGCCCATATTGCAGTACATGACTCTCTTCTTACTCTGTACGTCTTGTTTGTAAAGTGACCTGTGGCTTTTATTAGATCTTTATACATACGTTTCGTTTTTATAAGAACCAAATTTAACCCTGAAATTCCTCTCAAATGTCCCCTTAAGTAGCTTTAAACTCAAAACAAAGGACACGTGGACGAGCTCCTTCTGCTGCACCAGTGAAGCCTCAGCCTCAGTCCTTCGCTCTACACTGAACTTTAAGCAGATTTAAACTCCTGCAAGTAAACGTGAAGGTTGTTTCTATGTCAGGAATCAAACCTGCGGCTGCACGCTGTGTGTGTGTGTGTGTGTGTGTGTGTGACCCAGCCCGCTGATCCCTCCTAATGTAAACTAAAAAGACAGAAGAAAGGGCGGACTGGGATCCTTCTAATGGTAAAGAGGAAAAAAGAAAGAAACGTCCTATACGTGCTCCATTGCTGCACTGTAAAAAATATTCACCACATAAAATCAGTTTTTTTCTTAAAGTATGAGTCTGGTGTCAGACTCAAACCAGCACCACGTCTGTCCGTCTCTCAGTCCTGTCTGACTTCCTGTCTGCGGCTCTCAGCTCTGAGCCCATTGGCTAAAACAGCTGCTCACTGTAGTTTTTATCAAACAAACAGGAGGAAATAGGGCATTTGTTGGGGACTATTTTCAGCGGCGGATGAATCCACATGTGGTGCTCTAGTGAGTATTTGGGGCAGCAGGACGGTGTGTGAATAAACTCCCGTGTGTGTGTTGATGGCGATGAAGGAACGTTTATAACGTTTAGGACCAAAAACCTGCAGAACTAAAGACGACGTGTAGCGTGTCTGGTTTTAACACGAGGGGTTAAAAATGAAACTGCTTTCACTCTTTTTGTACAGTGTAAATGTAGAAGCGGCGCTGCAGAAAGATGAAGGGAGACTTTAATGTAAACGTGACACACAGAGAGGAGATGGAGCGCTAGATTAGCATGCCCATTAAGTGGACAGGAAGCAGCGTTTGGACAGGAAGTCCTCGTCCGCTGATCCGTCACATCTGTCACATACTGTACCCACACACCCCTCCTTCCCTAAAATATCTCCTCTTCCTCGCGTCTTCCTCTGATTCAGCTCGTCTTCTCAGTGAAGAGTAAAGAGCATTTTCCATTTTGGAGTGTGGGAACGAGCGGAGAGAAAGAAACAGCTGTGCAAACTGGAAAGCTGCTCTTTCTTTCTTCTTCTCTGCCTCTTTGAACAGTTTCATGCCGAAAACAGCAGCCAGGTTGCAGAAGAAGAGTTAAACTCTCTTCCTGACTCACTAACACACACAGGTTTGATCAGTCTGTTGAACGCAGCATTGAAGGACGGATTATGATGGACAATGCAGAACACACACACACACACACACACACACACACACACACACACACACACACAGAGTGTGTTTGGACAGATGGGTACAGTGTGTGTGTGTGTGTGTGTGTGTGTGTGCGTGTGTCTCAGTAAACACAGGGAACAGAGGATGGAGGGTGTGTCCACTCACTGATGTCAACAGTCAAATCCAGAATTAGCAGCCTCTCAATTCAAGCTCCGCCTCCTCTGAAAGACGATGCCCACTAAGGTCGAACCTCCTCCTCCTCCCAAAATGTCACGGTGCGTTCAGGTGCTCCTCGACAACCTTCAAAGTCAAACAAGTTGTGAGCTTTGACTTGAACACGGTGGATAAATCAGTGCTGCAGGTTAATGACCTGCGACCAGTTTATTACTGAACGAGTTGACGAGATCACCTGAATGCACCAGTGCATTGTGGGATATCGATGCCTAAAAAAGGCTGCCTGTTGAGATGTTTTGACGTGTGGAGAAGGTGGAGCCTGAATTGGGACCACGACTGGCTCCTGAATTTTGACCTGATCTTGAGGCCCCGCCTTGTACAGGGGCCCTGCGTCAAAACCTAGTTATAATACCTTTAATATTCCAGTTGATATTTTGCTATTCCTGAATAAATTTGAGTTTAAATGTTTGCTAGTGGGTTAATCCGGCCCTGATCAGGACTAAGTTCAGCCATGTTTGCTCCAACACATATAACATCTTTATAATTAGCAAGTCATTTAGCGAAATGTCTGTTTTTTCTTATTTCCTTTGTCCTAAAAGTTGATTTGCAACATAAACAGGATGAAATAATCCAGGGCTTGATTAGGCTGCTCTATATGATGGGTCCTCAAGAGGAGGTAAAATGCAGGAGCCACCTTAAGGCCCTTAACAGTGCAGTTTATACGGTGCTTTAGGGGTCCATGTTCCTAAACAAATCAGCAATTAATCAAATCACCAAAATCTGTGGCTTCTGGGGCCCTGAGGTAGTTGCCTGCTTTGCCCAGTTAATCCAGTTTAGAAATGATTTTACCTTGGGGGCAGATATTTTCACTTGTAACAAGTGTTTGTCACTATTTGTCACCACTTGTTTGTCTGTTACTTGTAACAGTAACAGACAAACAAAATGATTTCTTAAATTGACGTTTTTTGTAGTGGGGTTTTGCAGAAGAATATCGAGAAAAGTATCATTTTGGTGTCGTCCCCAAAACGTAGATACACACTGATATTGAAATATTTTGAATGATCTCATGAGTCTCTGCACTGTGTGTGTGTGTGTGTGTGTGTGTGTGTGTGTGTAAGGGGGATTACAGAGGATTTAATAAGATTGATCATAAACCAAGAGTCCTGTTAACAACATAGCAATCAGTGTTTGTGTCACATGTTGGCAGGATCTCTTGTTTAGCTTTGTTAGCTGCTCAGAGAGGCTTCGTCTGATAAATCAAATCAAAGTCATAATACGCCCCAGGGGCTGATGGGAGAGTTAGGAAATGTTTGGAGGCTGCTGTCGATGATGATGATGATGATGATGTTTGGCTCAAATGTCAGTTTATCGTTCCTGATTTCTGTGTCAGAGATTCCAACTCGCGTTGAGAACCACTGATTAATAAATGATCGACACGCTGGGAGAAGTGAGGAGAACTGCAGCAACATAATGTCGCTGATGGACTAAGGTGGATGTTCAGTTGTCCAAGGTGGGCATTCATTGGTCTAAACTGGTTTCTAACAGTGTAAACTGGCTGTTTGATGGGCTAAACTGGGTATATGATGGTATAAACTGGGTTTTAATAGTCTAAACTGGGTTTTTGATAGTCTAACTTGGGTTTTAATAGTCTAAACTGGGTTTTAATAGTCTAAACTGGGTTTTTGATTAAACTGAGCATTTATAAAAGTTTAAAGGTTAAGAAGAACATTTCAAATTCACTTCTTTGAGTTTCTCAGACAGTCTCTCCTGTCAGAAATGATTTCTTTCAGTAAATCCTGCACCTGGACACAGAAGAGGTTTTGTGGCGTTCTCTACCTCCACCTTGTTTTAAATCAGACAGGAGAACTGATTTAAAACTACTGTGTGTGTGTGTGTTCCAGTTTTCTACACACACACGCCGCTGTGCTGTCCAAACACTGCATGACAAACTGTGTGTGTGTGTGTGTGTGCCCACAGCAGACGAGGGCCAGAAATCAGGTTTTATGAGTTGTTGAGACATCAGTTTGTAGAGATCAGTCTGTAAATGGAGGGGGATTACAGAGAGAGAGAGATGAGCTGTGAGGAGACGACTCGCAGAGGTCGGACAGACTCCAGGAAACAGAAACCTTCGTGAGCTGCTGGAACTTGTTTCTCACTTTCTCTGTTGAGTTTTTATGTGTTTTAACACATTAAGTATGAGTCAACCAAGCGTCACATCACATAAGTGTTTAGATTGATTTCCTTCCTTCCAGGCAGCCACTGGTCTCACTTCAGCTCTGTCAGCATCATCCTGCAGAGACACAAAACACTAAATGGTGCACTTATTTCCTGTTTAAGTTCCAATGAAGTGAAGTCTTAATGCTCCACCATACGATGATATTTTAGACAACAGCGTTCGTCCAACTTTGTGTCAACAGTTTGTGTTTGTCTCTTTCCCGTTTCAACAAGACGACGCCCCCAAAAGCATTCCACCGCCGAGGCTGCACATTACTTAAAAGCTTTTAATTTAATAGCAGAAAATGTTTATAAAATTTAAATCTGCATCTGGATCTGCTTCAAAATACACACAGTGATGGACAATCATGTGATGCATGTGGCAGATTGTTTTCCATTAAGAGCAGTAGTTCATGAGAAAATGTTTAGAGATGCTCTGTTTTAGAAACAGGCATCTTTCCACCAAACTCCACTGACTTTTCTTTAAATTTAAGTGAAATCTGTCATCACGTTTTTACACTTTTCTGCTAAAAATACAAACAGGATTCAGTTTGTTGACACCACGGTCCACATGCTTTGTTGTTTGTTGCATTTAGAGCTAAAACAATGAGTTGATGGAAAACTAATTACAAAAATTAACAGGTTTCAGCTTCTCAAATGTCTTTAACGAAGCGGTTTAAATCTCAGTTTGGGCTAATTCTCACTATTTTCTAATATTCTGTAAACCAAACAATGAATCTATTTTTTGAGATTAGTTGCAGCCCCTGTTGCATTCAAGGAGCGTTCACCATCTGAGTAATAAAAAGTGTCGACCACTGAAAGCCTCATGGGAGCTGGAGCTGTTGAAAACTAACAAAATAATCACTTTATCTCACATGTTACAGTCCAGTTCAGCAGCAGAAACTTATGTCAGAAAGAAAACCTCATTGACAAATTACAGTGCGAGAATTTGGCTGCGCCCACGCCCGTGATAATATAACTTTGAGTTATCTTTAACTTCTTTTATGACTCTGCAAGTTCAGCAGACTAAGACGTGCCCCGGAGGCCGCACGGCTCTTCGGTTAACAGTGATCCCTCAGTGTTCCTGCAGACAGATGTGTGTGAAACAACATGTGAGTGTAAATCACACAGATGTAACAGACGTCTGTCCACAGCTCGTCTGTCATTACAGCCATAACAACCAGCTCTGCATGAACACACACCACTCGCTGTTACAGCTGCTACTTTGTGCTGCTAACGTGCTATTAGGATTTCCTCTGCCGCTGACTGTGGGGAACATTTTTTAAATTTAGTTTACTTCTCAGGAACCTTCGAGTCTTTCTGGGGCTCCGAGCGGTGTTTTATAACCCACAGCAACAATTAGCTGCGGTTTAAGATGACGAATAAAATCCATCCATCCGTTCTTCTTCTAGAGGCAAGAGGCTACGTCTGTCCAGCAATATATTATTTAGGAATGTATTTAAATCAAGGTCAAATTCATGTCAAAAACAAAAAGTGACCAAATATATAAAATATAATATTTTGGCAAGCAGGAGAGTTATTACATTTCATCTGGTGTTACTTCCTGACTTCCTGTCTGTGGCTCTCAGCTCCGAGCCCATTGGTTCCTGCTGACGACGTGAATCTTTAAAAACACCTCACACACATACAGTTTCATGTTTAAAACAAACAGGAGGAAATAGTGCCTTTGTTGGGGACTATTTTCAGCGGTGGATGAATCCACATTTGGGGCTCTAGTGAGTATTTGGGGCAGCAGGACGGTGTGTGAATAAACTGCAGTGATGTGTGTTTAATAGTTTTTATACATCAGCCTGTGATACACACACACACTTCCTGTTAGCAGACACAAGAAACATGAAGTAGAAAATATCACAGACGTCTCCTCTGCATTAGCATCATTATGAGCGTCACACTAACAGATCGTCTTTGTTTTAAAAGCTTCTTCTTCTTCCAGCAGCCTGAAACAACATCACAAACACTATTCTAAGAAACAATGAATGAAGAGGGCTTTTATTTTCTAATCTCACTGAAGTGATGATGATGTAAGTGAGATAATCGCCTCCGAATTGTTGGTTAAACGGCGTTAATGGACTCGCTAAAGTGCCGACCGCCTCCACACACACACACACACACAAGCCGCCCATTCACACCGTTTAACAGAGCATCACTGCTGCCGACATTCATAAACTCCCAAATCGTGACTTTGATTTTCTGTATGGACGCCCACGAGCGAGAGACATTACAGAGAGTGAGAGAGAGAGAGGGAGGAAAAGGTGATGCGAAGGTGTTATGTAACGGCGGTGGATGGTGATTGGGTCTTCAAACCAGTGATTAGCTCGCTGCCTGGCCTGGAGGGTTCTAGGAAATGTAAAATACAGGTCCGGACGTGTGTATGTGTGTGTGTGTGTGTGTGTGTGTGTGTGACAGTTTGCATGCTTCGTTTGTTCTAGAAAATGTAAGTAAGGACGTAAACTCAGCGCAGTGTTCGTAAGAGCTTCAAACTTTCTGTCCAATCAAAACTAAAGAAAGGTCGAGCTGCAAATTTGTCTGATAATATTAAAAACAAAGGATAAAAAAGGTTGATTGCAATCAACGATCTTCTGTGAAACGTCACGCACCGAGTGTTTGTTTTGATTCGCCAAAACGTGCGTGAACTGTAAGGCCCTCAACAAGCAGCTAACGCTCAAACGATTCCCTCCATGTGATTTAACTCATTTCAGCAAAAATGCTAAAAATAGCTCCTCCATTGTGAGGATTCACTGCTTTTCTCTGTTTCACATGCTTGAAAACTGAATATCTTTGAGCCCTGGACTGTTGTCTGGACAGAAATGACTATTCTGAGATGTCACCTTGGGCTCTGGGGAACTGCAACATTTTAAATGATCAACAAATTGATGAAAATAATAAGTTGCAGCCCTAAACTCAACTCAAACTCCACCCTAAACGTCCCTAAATCACGTTCACCTTCCTGGCTGCACAAACCAGCAGCCGCAGACTCTAAAAAACACCTCCCATAAATAAAACTTTCTCCTTTAAACAGTCGCAGTTTCTCTCCTGCTGACTCGCAGCTGTAATTCACTGTGAAGTAACAGAACCGAGAGATTACAGTTTGTGAACGCCGCTGTAAATTCAGTCATTCTGGGCTGCAGTAATGACAACAGAGCTCCTGGTGGGAACCATTAGCTGGTTTAAATGCTGCCTGACTCCAAAACCTCCGACCACTGCTGCTGAGTCAGCAGGAAGAGTCCAATCAGCGTGTGCGTGTGTGTGTGTGAGGTCATGTTAGAGATGGTAACATAATGATAAGTGTGTGCTGTGTGTGTAGATGACTCCATGGCTCAGATGTGGCCACACTCATAATGTGTGTGTGCGTGTGTGTGTCAGACTGAATTCACTTCAGTTCAGTGAAGACACACACACACACACACACACACACACACACACACACACACACACACACACTCATCAACCCAACTGTATCTGCGAGGCGTTCATGGTCCCTCAGTACATGTTTGTAGAGGAACAAAGAGTTGAACTCCTCCCCCGTGTTTTAAGGTGTGTGTGTGGTCTGTTTAACCCGTGCTCGGGTTAACTGCTGCATCAGTGCTGTTGCTATGGTTACCTGCAGTTTACTGTAATACACCATGAGCTCTGATCTAAGACAGAGGTTGAACTGTTGACCTGAAATATGTTTTAGCCAATCAGAGACAGAGGTGCACCATCAGGAGAGGCCAACCAGGCAAAAGTTTGGGAAAAGGGGCCCCCAATGGACACTCAAACCCCCTTAAACCTCCTAAGTGGGGCCCCATCTGCACAATTGACTGAATACATTTTTAAGGGGGCGTGGGGCCTCGACGAGCTTCTTTGCTTGGGGCCCCCCAGAGTCTAGGATCGCCACTGATCCGAGACCAGGGACCCTCTGCACCATGAGTATGAGATCACGATCATGACCCTCTAACCCTCTCTCTCCCTCTCTGTGTCTCAGGTGAGTCTCAGGGCACAGTGAACTTCGTCCTCTCTAAAGAAGGAGGCGATCTCTCTCTGGTGGAGCAGGCAAACGTCTGGCTCTTCCTCCGTTTGGCTAAGACCAATCGCAGCCGGGCCAAAGTCACCATCCTCCTCTTCCAGCAGCGCCGGCTCCCCAACGGACGCCCGTCTTTGCCGCAGGACGATGTCATGCTGGCGGAGAAAACCGTGGACACCCGTCGCAGCGGGTGGCACACCTTCCCGGTGTCGGCAGCGGTGCAGGCGCTGCTGGAGAGCACCGAGAGCACGACGCTGAGCCTCAGGGTGTCCTGCCCGCTCTGCGCTGATGCCGGCGCCACACTCGTCCTGGTCTCTGGCGGCTCGGAGACATCGCAGCGCGCCAACCAGCGGGAACAATCCCACCGGCCCTTCCTCATGGCCGTGGTCCGGCAGGAAGATGGCAGCGACTCGCGGAGGCGCAGGAAGCGCGGGCTGGAGTGTGACGGGAAGGTCCGCGTCTGCTGCAAACGCCAGTTCTACGTCAACTTCAAAGACATCGGCTGGAACGACTGGATAATCGCGCCACCCGGTTACCACGCCAACTACTGTGAGGGGGAGTGCCCCTCCCACGTGGCGAGCATCACCGGGTCCACTTTGTCCTTCCACTCCACCGTCATCAGCCACTACCGCATGAGGGGCTACAGCCCCTTCCAGAACCTGAGGTCGTGCTGCGTGCCCACTCGGCTACGAGCCATGTCCATGCTCTACTACAACGAGGAGCAAAAGATCATCAAGAAGGACATCCAGAACATGATCGTGGAGGAGTGCGGCTGCTCGTAAACATAAGAACCTGAACCGGATCGGTCCGGAACGAACTGGACTGGAGGAGAGGAGGAAGACTTCTGAACCCAGAGAGAGCTACAGGGAGGAGAGAAAGATGAACAGGTGACTTTATGATCATTGTCACTTTTATTTACTGAGCTTCATTCTTCACCGCCCCCGCCCCCCCACCCCTCCGTCACTCGGGGTCGCTCTCTGGGAATAAAAAGTCTTCTCCGTCCTCATCCAGCAGAACTCAGAAAGAGTCTCGACGGCACTTTCAGAAAAAAAGAAAAGAAAAAAGATAGAAAAAAAGAATATCTAATATATTTTTGTTACGACCGGAGGGAGCGAGGCTTATTTATGTGGCTGAGACGTTCAAGCACCACTCGACCTGTCAGATCTTGGAGAGACGAGGTGCCTGAAAAACTACTAACAAAAAAATCTCAAAACTATGCAACTTGTTTCACGTATTACGATCTTATTGTATTTTACTTTGTCTTGAGTTTTTTTGTTTCCCAACTGTTTACTTTTTTCAAAGTGTACGAGGAAGAAAGAAGAAGACTTTTGTATTATTTTTTTGGAAGTATAAATTTGTGACGTGTGCGTGTGTGTGTGTGTGTGTGTGTGTGTTCGTCCCTGTAAGTGTGCATATATGTACGTTTCTGTGTGTGTTTGTGTGCGCGTGTGTGTGTGTGATGAGAGATACTTGAAAGAAACAAGTTGGCCCGGCTGCTGGAACCAAACACTTCTTTATGTTACCATGGTTACCATGTTGATGTTATAATTATTATTGTCAGTAAGTATATTAAGAATATTATTGTTATTGTTGTTAATAATATTTTGTTTGGCTGCATTTGTGTTATTATGTCTGTGTTTTTTTTTTTTTTTAAAGAAACGTTACAAACGTTTTCATTTTTTGCACTATAGCGACACTCGAGCTCAGATTAGCCAGACTGAAGACCCTCTGACAGACTGGAGCTTCCTGTTCAGGGTTCAGGTTCGATCCCCACGATAAGCAAAGTTGATACGTCATCATAAGTCGCTCTGGGTTCAGAGTCTCAGAAAACACACGAAATGTGTCACCTGTAGGTTTCTGAAGGATTCCAAGACTGAATTTCGTGTTTCCTGCTCAGAGCCAGAGACTCCCATCCAGACAAATCTGTGAGCTCATGTTTTATTTGCTCTGGCAGATGCGTCTGGTCCCGCTCCCATTCAGACAGGTTTCTAGCCGACCAATCACAACCGTTTATCTAATATGGGGCAGGTTTGATACGATGTAAACAACCAAGATGGCTGCCGCTGATGTGGAGCGTTCTGAATCTATCGCGTCTCTATTTCCTCTAAAAGAAGAACAAACAACTGCACTTAAAGCTTTTGTTGATAAGAAAGATGTGTTCGCTGCTTCCGACACATGTTTCGACACGTTTCGTTGCTCTGATTGGTTGTAGGTCTATCCTGTTGCGTCCAGAGGTATTCTGGTCTGCGCCCGTTGATAACGCCCCTGAACTGAGAGGCGATGTCAGACTAAGAAAATCCTAAATTGGGCAAAAGTAGGTGGACACCATGGCTGAGAGTGACAGACTGAGTCACCTGTCAGTCAAGCTAACGCTCTGAAAGTACTCATTTTTAAGTTTGGGGCTGTAGCCAGGATGAGTAGGTGGAAACCAACTGAGACAAGAAAGTCTCTAAAATGACTAAACTACACTATTTGTATTTTTCATGTTTTTAAAAAATGTGTTAACTGTTTCCAACATGAAGGTCTAAGTGTTGTTTCAAAGCCTTCCCCAAACTGCCGGAAATAAAAATCTGATTAGCAGAAACACTGCATACCTTTTTATTTATTTATTTTTGGCTTCAGAGTATTCAAATTCAACTATATCAAGTCTAAAAATACTAAAGTCAGCCTATAAAATACCCACATGTGTAAGTTTTTCATTGTAAAATGTAAACTCCTCCCACAGTCCCATAAAAATACAGAGGAATTGATCTCAATGGATGCTACAGCCCTGCTTAAAATGTTTTTAATGAAAACATTCGTAAAATCTCCACTGAAACTCAGATTAGAAGAAGCAGAAACAGATATTGAGGATGTAGAAAAAAAGTTCTGATTTTATATTTCTAGATTGAATTTGTTGGTTTTCCCATTCACTTCAATACAGTTGCAGTTTTCTGTCAGCTAGTGGCCGTTAGAGGAATTGCAGGTTAAGAAACTTCAGCTGTGGATGCTTCTGATTGGATAAATCAACAGCTAATATGTTGGTGATATGTAGCGATGCTAGCCGGTCTGTTAGCACTGAATGCTAGCAAAGTTATAGATTTTTAACATTTTATGTCTGTATGAAGCTAAATGTTTCAACAATGAACTTGCAGAACATGGCACTGATAGCAGTATTGATCTGATGACTGAGACCCAGAGCGCTGATGAACTTATAGGCAGCAAAGTAATTGTCCCGCTGGAAATGACCACGACGCATCAGGAACTTCCTGTCTGTCCAGTCAGATGCTACGAGGACTGAAAAGCACTTAGAAGAATAAAAATGTAGATTTGGCTCATAATTAAAATTCTAAATGGACTTTTCTGGGATAGACTTCTCAAGACATGTCTCTTCCATCAGTGGCAGTTTAGCGATCATCAGTTTGGCCATCTTATGGTCTTTCTGTTAGCCTAAATATTCAGCGCGAGCTAACCGCTAGCCCCGCTAATCTCCAAAAACCACAAAAGATCAAAATCACAGACTTGAAGCACTAGAACAAACCCCTTGAAACAATGGTTGTATCTTTGTCTCTGGTGGATGTTTACAGTATGTTAACTAGCTAGCTGAAGGCAATTAGCATTAGCCAAGAAAATGCTGTTGACACTACGAACAAAAACTTTATCCTTTCAACGTCCTTTATTTCGTAGTTGAATCAAGATGTAAGTATCACAGGTTTTAAGGGATTTATTCACAGAGGCTCTATTAATTAATACTATTAATTAATGAATCTTTTTTGATGTCTTTTGTGGATGTTTTTAATCTGTTATGAATGACACTTTAATTAAAACATCTCTGAAAACAGTTGTAGATGAACATTAGGCCAGGCCATCTTTGACTGGTGCCAGACAGCTTTAAAATTTGTTAGTGGGTAATTAATGGAGAAGGAGGATTTTGGGACAACCCCATAATGTTTATAATAATGATGGTTTGCTTTCTAATAGAATAAAAAATTCATCTTTGAAGGGAGACATGAACTAAACTCTAACTAAAACTTAATCCAAATATTACTGAAACTTAATTTAAGTATTATTATCATACTTAATTCACAGGTTAAGGGTTTATTACGAGGTCTTATTAGATCAATTTAAGTCTTTTCACATGAATAACAATGTAAAACCTTCACTGAGCCTCCGTGAATCAACCCATGAATAAATCCCTTAAAAACCCCTTGAAACTGTGGCATTTTTAACTGGATTTATTGGAGAAATTCATAATAAAATAAGTGATTCGAGTGTTTTATTTTACCAGAGACAAAAAGGTTAAAATAAAGATTGTATTCTTTAATTTTCCCAGAGTTCACACTAAAATACGAGGATTTCAGATGATCCGTTAGATCAGTGCGTTCGGTTTGAGAAGACGGAAGGTTTTCGCTCTGGAGAAAACCTCCAGTGTCCAGTTTTAGTTTGCTTTAGAACACCAAAGAGTCCAGTTTGTGCACTTGTTTGTGTGAGAGAGAAAACTGTTGAAGTTACATTTAATGATGCTGAAAAAGAACAAAAAAAAGTTAATTTACAACCTGATTTATGTCCATTTTGTGGGAAAAAGAAAATACAGAAAAATCAATGAAGTTCAGGATTCAGAATCTCTGAAGTCTGATGTTTTATTTATGCTTTAGTTTTTCTTTCAGATTCATTTATTTTTTGGTCATTTTGAAACAAAATTCTTTGAGTTGTGATGTTTTTATTTCTGGCGTCCTTTTCCTCTCTCCCTGCACATCAAGAACTCCGTTTCCCACAATGCTTTACTCTTTCATTTGATCTCACCATGAACTGAAGAAGACAATCCACAGTCGCCTTGTTCTGTTTTTGGGAGAAAACAAACGTCGTCCGGTCAGATTTGGTCATTTCTGAGTGTTTCTGTGTCGTGTGTGTTTGTATCAGTATCGTCGGAGTATCGGTCCCCTTTCTGATGAAGTCACACGTGTTCTGTTTTTATTTTTATTTTCTCTTTTAGTTCGTATTAGTTTACAGGAGAGTGGAGCCTCTTCTTCTGGACTTTTTGGGACAAACTCATAGTCCAGCCCGTGTGTACATGGACGCATACAAAATGTCAGTGCAGAAAAAAAAAGCCGCAAAAAGAAGCAAAAAGTTGAAAAAAAAGGAATAAAAGAAGTGGTTGTATTTTCCTTTTATCAAGACAAAAAATACTGACACTGAACGAAGTGGACAAAGAATAAAAAGTCTATTTTTTATTCTGTATATATGGAAGTAAAGATTCCAGTATGTTGCATTGCTTTGTTGTACAAATCAAATGTGCTTGTGGCATTTTCTAATCTAATTTATTTTACCGTATTGTTTTGTTTTTGTTTCCTGCTTCACCATTAAAGTTTAAAGGATGTACACAAAGGAAACGTGTCTTTGGTCCTTTTTCTACTTCTCCACTGAAACACCTCTTTAATTTCTCCATTCAGAGAGACCCGAATTAAGAAGAAACACCGACAGTAAGTCAGTGTCAGCAGCTTCCGTCAGGTGGTGAAGCTCCACCCAGGCTTTGGGCTCGGGGTCGTGTCGACATTCATAATGACACAAACTGACTCGTTAAACTCTCATATTAAAAATGTGATTGCAAAAACTGACGGCGAGCTTTTCCAGCTTCAGAGGACGAGCGTTCAGGGTCGAGGACGAGGCGGCTGGAGCGACTCCAGCCCAGCGAGGAGGAGACGCAGCAGGAATTCATTTCCTCGCGCTGAGGAGAAAAATGCATGCTCTATTAAAGCTGTGATACACGAGGCAAGAGGTCAAAAGGTCAGCTGAAGCCCAGCGCTTTCCCTTCTCTGCCCTGTTAAACTTTAAAGCTGCTAAAAGGTGACTGAGCCTCTGAAGTGAAACAGACAAATGAAAGTTC
Source organism: Maccullochella peelii (assembly GCA_002120245.1). Lineage (NCBI taxonomy): Eukaryota > Metazoa > Chordata > Actinopteri > Centrarchiformes > Percichthyidae > Maccullochella > Maccullochella peelii. The sequence goes on along the minus strand of LKNJ01003862.1, from coordinate 13,915 downwards.
TGTGCAGATAATTATTCACATTTAAATGACTTCAGATTTGGCATTTCCCTTGAGTTGGCTGTAGAGCTAAACACCTGCAGCAGGTGAGTCACATTTAAGGGACTTTTAAAGGTCCCATGACAACCAAGAATGTCTTTCCCAGTTACTGTGGATCTGAAGGTGAACTATTCTGCTGTCTTACTGATAAGAAGGTGGGATAGAATGTGTGGATAGAAGCTATATCGAAACTATTATACTACTATATAAGAAATAAAGGGACCAAGAAATCCAACCATGAAGCACGAGTCCATTATAGAAACTAATATAAATAAACATGTCAAATTTATGTTAAAAAGCGTAAATAAAGAACAAAGAGGCTGCAGAACCTGCCTGAGAATCCTCCTGTTCTGAACTTTTTTTGTCTGTGCATCCATGAGTGCACTGCAGCCAGCAGCTGCCGACAGCTCATTCACTCACTGTTCATGGAGACGCTTTGACAAAATGTGACGAATCCATGGCAACATTATACTTCCTGTTTACAACAAATCCTGCGATCTGTAGTTCCAAAACAGAAAAAACATCATGCTAAAATACATCCACATTTTATTTGTTTTCTTACAGCGTGTGGTTGTGTTTGACACTTTAGAGATAAAGATAAGAAGCACAAGGACAGAAATAAGAAGAGAAAGTAAAAAATAAATAACGAGATATTTAAAAGCAAAATAGGAATAGAAGTAAAAAAAAGAAACGTTTAAGACAAAACTATGAGGTAAAGTGAACCAACTGTTAAGTCAGACCATATTTTTTAAAAACCCTGCAGAAACTTCTGTTTTCCACAGTGAGATCAGCTGATGACTCACAGCCACAACAGAAAGCCAGAGCGCTCTTCACCTCAGAAGCATCGTTCAACTCCTGGCTGCTTCGAAATATTGGTGTAACATGTGTTGTGGCTTTGACTACCAGGACCAGGACTGGGACCGGGACCAGGAAACCCCAACAAACAGCAGCAAAGCATTGTGTGTGTGTGTGTGTGTGTGTGTGTGTGTGTGTGTGTGGCGTCTCGTGAGCAGAAGTGGATTTGCACTGATGAGGTAATGGAGTGAGGTTTTTGTGTGTGTGTGTGTGTGTGTGTGTGTGTGTGTGTGCGTGCGTGTGGTTTGGGTTCTCTGGTCTGGTTTTGGGGAGACTCCATCCTGTCATCAACGTGTCCGATGTTCTGATGTCATACAAGGACGCGGCACACGAAAAGTGAAAACACACACATTTTCTTTCAACTTTCTGTTTACGTGCAAAGACTCACAGAGTAACACACGAAGTGTCACGAGCAACCAAACTTCACTGAGGATTTTATGTGTTTAATTTGACAAGTTTTCTTTGGCTTCAAGTCAGCAAAGAATCCATGCAAATGCACATACAACATAGAATCATTTAGTGGGGCTAACCAAACTGCCAGCGTTTTTCTAAGCGTTTTAAACGTCCGTCTCTTATCTGACTGAACAGTTTTATATCTACAATCAATATGCGCCAACTCTGAGAGATGTGGCTCATCAATATGAAGGATGAACGATCTGCTCCTTTGATAAAAAAGTCAAAGCTACAAAAAGCCTGTGGACATAAAAACTGAAGGAGAGAAGTCCCAGGGTGCATTTCACCAACAAACATCCAGTCACAGAGCTTAAGATAAAAACTCAATCTGCAGCATAAATCACTTCACTTCGTATTGTGGGTCAATTTTAGATGAATTCTGCAATTTTGCCAATGAGTTTTGTTCTAAACTGCAATGATTAAGAGTTTTAATCAGCGCCGCTGACCTTCTTCTTCTTCTTCTTCTTCTTCATGTTACTGGTGGACAGGGCGGATGGGTATCGTAGTTTTTAGAGTGACGTGATGGCTGGAACATACGGACGCTTCATTCAACGCTTACACGTCGCTGCCGTGTCGCCTCTGCTGTGAATTTCAGGTATAATGTCCTGATCTCCTTCCTGCTCTCCGGAGGATGAACCCTTTAGATTTCCGCTCTTTTCTCTGGCGCCACCCTCAGGACGTTTTAGCTCCACTGCTGGTAAGACTTTAAAAATACATAAATCATTAGGATGTCGTTATTTCAGATGCATTTATGAACACTTCCTGTCTGTGTGTGCAGCTCTGTGCATGTGTCTGCAGTATAAATAGAAGTCCCTCTTAATGACAGGAGGACAGTAAAATGACTTGCAGATGACGTTGTCCTGCCTCGGCAGTGGCACATCAAAAGATCAGCGTCTCATTGCTCTATCTTTGTGAGGACCAAGCTGACAGCTTCAACCCTGCACTGTGAGGAGGATTTTAATGGATCATCAGCTGGGATCTGGGTTTAGGTTCAGGTCGAGGATGGACAGGTAACTGTTACGGTTCAAGTTAAGATGCTGGGGAATGCATTATGCAAATACGGGTCCTCACAAGTATAGTAGCAAAATGTGTGTGTAGATGAAAGGCCACAGCAGACCACAGCTGGGTGTTTCCCTGCCAGCAGGACCGCCGTCGTGGTCGACCGCCGTTTGATGCTCCACTGTTTCAGGAGGTGACGTGTTTTTGGAAAAGTCGCCATCAGACTGTGACGTCACAAACAGAGAATCAGTTTGACATTTGATGAATTGTTTAAGGACTCACTTGGGTTTTTAAAACTGTAACTTATCCGACTGCAGGGTACCGGCTTGCAGAGAGCACTCTAACCAGTAACTTATGCCTTTAATGTTAATAACTAGTGCAGCGGCTGCTCCAACAGACAGACAGACAGACAGACAGACAGACAGTCAGTCAGTCAGACAGACAGATGGACAGACAAACAAACAGGGATTCCTAACTTTGTAGTTAGATGATGCTGCTACGGCGCCACCTCTTGGCCAAATGGCACCAAATGTGTCATGGTCACTCAGACATCATATCTACACATGTCCACCAAATGTGGTTGCAACAGCACAAAGCGTTCAGGAGATATGATAACATACACACCCACAGCATTTGTTTCTGGGACTTATGGTTCTAAAGTTACAGGCCAAAAGTTCATATGATAGCGCCACCATCTGGCCAAATTCCCCTAAATTCAACACTGCACTCCCTTGGGTCCTCAGCAGTACACCCGCTAAGTGTGGAGTTGATCGGACGAGCGGTTGTCGAGATAATCGAAGGACAGAAAGACAGAAAGAAAGACAGAGGTTCCTTTATTGATAGATCAGCTACAGCTGAAATAATTTGCTGCGAAATCATGAAAAAGTGCTTATAAACAGTCAAAACTCAAGAGGAAGAAAAATTAGCAGCATCCAAACTAGTTTTCTTCTCTTTTCTTTGACACATACTGTTCTACGTAGAACTCCTCCCATAAACAAAATGGAGCCCAGTAAAGATAAAGATCGAAATAAATACCTGAACTTTTTCTTTGATTCCGACTCAAAGGTGCTTTAAAAAAACTAGAGCTTTACAATCAAAAAAGTGTTTCTGTTGGATGAGAAACGTGGAGATCAGATCAGGCTCTGCTGAAGAAAGCTAATTTAACACGGAAGTTTTTCTTGACAAATTACAGACACGGGCAATTATCACAAATGACTGCATTTCCCTGTGTGATAGAGAAAACAGGCCGGTGAGAGTTCGCTTACAGTACAGAGGGTGTGACAGCAGAGTCATTTCCCCTCCGACGTCCAGGAAACGGGAATCTGACAGTCCTGCACGGGAAACAACTAAAGACCTGATTGTAATATCAGAGAATCTTAACATGAGAATATCGACTGCAGAGCTCAGATCCAACAAAAGTTTCTCTTCAGTCGTTAATGTTGAGATGTTGATGAAAACTTAGATGAGAAGACAGATCCCTAAAATAAAGTCGGCTCAGTTTACGATCCAAACGGTTCTTGTCATTGGTGTTGAGGTTATTAAACCTGTCTGGTAAAAACAAGCCAAACCGGACAGAGGAGGGGAAGCTTGTGCCAAGAGAAAATAAATCCTGCAAAGTCAATTTGACCTGAGAGCTTCGTGCAGTCTAAAGTAACAAATGTGGACAGTGACAAGAGACAAGACTGAGTTTCTGCAGGGTTTCATTCAAAGATAAAACCTCATCGCAGAATGTTTAAGGATATTTCCAACATTTTTCTATAGAAATGTTACAAAGACCAGCTCAACATTTTAGGAAAAAATGCTTGTTCACTTTCTTTCTGAGACTGATATGAGAAGCTTGATATCAATCTCATGCCTGTGAGCTGGAGTCAGGACGTAGTTAGCCTAGCTTAGCATAAAGACTGGAAGCAAGGGGAAACAGCTAGCTTGACTCTGTCCAAAGTTCAAAAAGCTGAACAATGTGTAGTTTTAAGGAACTTTACGTGCATGCTGGAACTATTTCTTGACAAACAACACTATATCCATCCGCCCTGCACGTCTGTCTTTTGGTTTTTGTCTCTGTACAGGTATGATGGTACCAAACGTGGCAACGTCACTGTGACGGCAAGAAGCTGCAGTCACTGCAAGAAGGAAAGGTGTTTGAGCTTTAGGGGTGTTGGTTGGTGTGTTTTTGAACTTTGGACAGATTTGGACAAATGAAAACCACTGAAGGTGCTTTATGCAACTTGGCACAGATCAGTCAGAGTGTAACTGCAGACGTCATGTGTATAAAGTAAACGGGAAATGGGAGCACTAAGAGCAAAAAACTGCGTTCCCTTCAGTAGTTTCTGCTCTGCTTTGACCTCCTTTAACTGTCTTTGAAATGTATTTAATCAGCTGAAGGATGTCTGTGAGAAACACGATGTGGAGGCTGGATATCCTCTGAAGCTGTTTTAATCACGGCATAAAATGTAAATGGGGTTAACCTGAGTTTCTTCTAAACCGCAGAAAACCATAGAGGGCGGCAGGAACGCCGTCTCAGGTCAGCAGGATTGTATCTGAGGTTTGCGGTTTGGCCCCGGGGAGCCTAAGGCCCCTGAACCTCAAACTGATTTACAGTCTTTCATGGAAAAACCCGTTCTGTGTTTAAATGCTTGGCTGAGACGTTAACGAGGCTTCTGCTGTGAGTTCTTGTCTCCTGCAGGGTTCAGTTTATAGTTCACAGATTAGTGTTTCCACTGAGGCCCAGGACGGCAGAACCAGAAACTGTCTGAGGACTAAATCTGCTGTAGATCAATCAACTACCAATTTACCAATCATGTCAGCTCCAGAGGAGAGTTATATGTTGCTCTTTAGAAACTATCTTGAAGTACCTGTAATCATCTGGTGTTCACTAGCGATGGATACCGAAACCCTGTATTAAATGGGGCTAAATGATTAAAGACCGTAGTATTGATAAGCTCCGACGTTACTGGTTCTGCTCTTGGAGAAATTAAGAAATAGATTTCGCTGACAATGCTCGTTGCACTTGTGACAACGAGCAAGTCTTTTGCACGTACGGGTGGAAACACAAGCAATCTTTCCAAACATCTAGAGAAAGTGCATCACATACAACCGAGCTCGGAGTCCATCTGTCGCTGCCCGATCGGTAACTTGGTGTAACTCTCAACAGAGATGAGGAGGAGGCGAGATGGCTCACTTGTTAACTTCCAGCATCAGCTCTGCAAAAAACGTGTTTACCGTCTTCTGGATTCATTCTGATGAGCTGTATGATATTTCTCCACAGGCAACAATCCAATACATACATCTGATATATGACAAAATATGTAAACTGCATATATAGCGTATGTCTCACACATAAATGCTTATAGATGAATGAAAAAATAACAAAAAGAACCGTTACGAGTACCGTTAAAGTACCAGATCAATAAGAGTGGTACAATCTTAGCAATACCCATCCCTAATGTTCACCAGACAATAAGCTTTTTTGCATTTGTCCCCTTTGGGCCTCCATACGTTTAGAAACAGGCTGTTTACCCCCTGCAGTGCGGAAGAATTGTAGCAGAAAGCGGGGAAGAGAAAAAGTGCAGAACAGCCCTTTACGACCTTGAAAGGAAAGGAATGTGGGGAAGGTGAGGAGATAAATCAGACACATCTTCTTAAATCCATTTTGCACTTTTATTTTGGATCCAGTACAAAAAGATTTTTATCCGGTTGTGTCCTTCTGTAGCAACAAGTGACAGCTTCAGGGTTATGACTCTGACTGTGAATGTGTGGACAGACATGCAAACACACTACAGGACAGATCCGTCTCTGTTCTGTGAGACAGAAAGCAGCCTGTCAAAAGTCCAAAACCCTCTGACTGGAGCAGTGATCTGGCCTCAGTCCGATTAACTGCTGCCATTTGTTTCCCATCAGCCTCCTGCCTGAGGAACACCCTCACGTTATTATATAAAACACATTATTATCAGCTCACGTCGATGCAGTGGCTTTGACCTCCCCTCACCGTCTGTCACAGTAAATCAGGACCTGAAGCTGCTCGTTCACCACGCCGCATCACTGACTAGCCCCTCAACTACAAGTGATGTTTGAGCATTTAATCCTCTTTATTCTGTTTTTTCTTTTTAGTTTAGTTCTCTTATTATCAGTCTAGCAGTTGTGATCAACTGGCGGTGCATTCAAGGACGCTGTGACCCATCATAAGGCCTGCAGCTTTGTTATGAAGCACTACATTCAACTTTCCCCCAGTCAGGAACGCAGTGTCTAGATTCCTACAGTAACGGGAACATTTCCATCATCAATGACGAGAGACAGAATGTCAAGAACGTTGTTGGACGTTTTCAGGGACGAAGCAGGCGCATGGCAGTCGTTCATTGACTGAAATAGTGATTAACAAAAGTAGAAAATGATTGAAAATACAAAATAATTTGAAAACGACGGCCTTTAATAAATTTAAAGTGAGGTCAACTAAACAAACTGACCATAACTGACCTAACAAATGACACAGAAGGAGAATTAACTCTGTAATTAACCACTAATCCAGCTGTCAAACAAAACCAGAATAATTTAATTGAACTACTGTAGGACTCCCCTCTTGCACACCCAGATGGTCTCTTCCATTTCCTGCTCGTCAGAGTAAAACATGCACATTAGCTGCTGCTGCGACGTTTGTATGATAACTGTGCACAGTGCTGTGTGGGCTGAAACACGCTTAAAAAAAGGGCAGAGTCAGTCAGCTGGTGGTGGTGCATTCAGGAACTTTGATTTTAAAAGATCAAATAGGACGTTATGAAAAAAGAATGTGAGTTTTACACATTAAGTTAACGGTCGGTGCAGGTTGAAGTGAAACCAGCGGCTGCCTGGAAGGAAGATCAATCACAAAGCTGATGATCAGCAGAGATAAATATATATTTGTTTTGTATTAAAGGTCTAAATCATGTAAAATGACCATAATGTCTCTTTAACAGTTGAGACCTTCAGTCGTGTCCTCACTTATACAAAGTATTGTTGTGTGTTCGCTGTGCTGATACAAAGCGCTGCAGCACATCCTCCTCGTTTCCTGGAAGTTGCTGAAAACAGTCGGCAGCTTACGTAAATCTCCAACAAAGTAACAGTGCGACTCTTTGGAGTTTGATTGTGGACAAAGTTACAGGACGCCTCTCTGCAGAGACACTGTGTGAAGGAAAGCTCACGAATAAATCAATACTCTGTTCTGATCCACCACCAGGTCTCATCTGGTTTTAATCTCGCTTTAGTTTGTGTTTCCTTGTCTGCTTCGGCTTCATGTTGTAAAGAACTTTGTAACCTTCGTTTAGTTTAAAAGTGCTCTATAAATAAATCTTATTATCGTTATCATTATTATTATGAGCACAGAGATCTTTGTCCCAACCTTCTGTCAGCTCTGGTCATGAAGCGTCACTGTTACTGTTCGCTTTCTACAAGCAAACTAAACAAAGTCTGGTTGATAGACAACTTGAAGTGCAACTTTAATTTAGCATTTTGATTGAAACACTTTTATGTCATTTCTTATTTCTGCTGCTGTCATGACACAACGAGCACACGAGCTGGTAGGTTTCTGTTTACTGTCTGTAAACGTAACACGATACTCAGTGAAGTTATCAGCTTCATATTTTTGGAGGACACCAACACATCCTGTCAGCGCGCCCTGCAGTCTGAGACGTGTTAATACTTGAGAAAACGTGCACGTTTAATATATTCAGAGGTCTGAACACTCAAACGACCCGGCACAAAGTACAAGATGGTGGACAGAAATCTGAAAAAGATAAAAGCGTGTCGCTCATCAGGCGAAGACGTTGCATGATGCTAATCAGTCAAGAAAATAGTGGAAGCCTATCGTGCTCACGGGTTCGATGTGAGCGAGAGAGGATGGAAAGTCTTTATGTCTTCTGTGTGTGAAAACTTCACCTGCATTCTGCCAACAAGCAGTTTGAGAAGCACTGCTGCAGCCAGACCGTCCTCTGTAAGTCAGTCAGCATATGTGGAGCTGTGTAGGAAGTACAGAACTCTTTCTGTTAAAAAAACATCCTCCTCCTCCTCCTCCTCCTCCTCTTCCTCTCTGCACAGTGATGAACACTGCAGAGCGAACAGGGAAACTTTCCACCGCTGTGGCATCATGACGGATAATAATGTCCTAATTGGCTAATTACCAGGCTGGCTAGCTCACCGCTGAAAGGTCGTGCACGCTAGATTAGTCACCATCATTACAGTGAAACAGGCAAAAAGACGCAGCAGTGCGAGCACAGGCGGCGTGCGTCCCCCGCCCACAGGGGCTCCAGGTTAAGGACGCTGTTAGTCATCAGCCGGGTTCAGGATGGTTCAGTCTGACAGCAAACAGTCGGATTCACAACAACTCCACTTTGGGGTGGTTTTGGTCCAGAACTTCAGAGAATGGGTGTTCCTACAGGAGGCGGGTGTTTCTTCTGACTTCACTGTGGGTGTTTCTGCTCCCCAGACGATGAATCTGAGGATCCTGGGGGCCTCGTGACCTCCGCTGACCTCCACTGAGGGGCGAATACACAGAAGGATTGCTCGGCTTGTGCGGAGTCTAAAAACCTGCACAAATATGACAAAAAAAACCCGTGTAGTTCTCAAAGCACCCACAAAGGGTGAAATGCACCCCGAACTGCGCTGCCGAGCAAACAGTGTCTCGGTGCTCCGCTGCTGTTTTCACTATTGATCAAAAGATCAACAACAAGACAGCCAACAGCCAGATGAATTCACTTTCGATATTCATGATCCCCAGAGGATGAGCGCTTCAGACATGAATGCCCCGATGATGAGAGCAGATGAATCAGCAGGTTGTTGTTTGCCGTTGATGCTTCCAGCAGATTTGATCCAAACATTCGTTGGACTTTCTGTGGAACCTGCTGATTGTTCTTGGTTTTATTTCATGTTCTTTGTCTCCTAACATGCAGGTTACAGGCTGGATGGGCTGGTTCCTGTCCATTCGTCCATGTTTCCTCTCCTGCCGTCCTGAGGGATTCCTGCTGTCATATCTGCATATTTACTGCTTTTACTCCCCAACTGCTGCTGTGAATTGGAAACTCATCTCCCAGCCTCCCTGTGCTCCTTAAATCATCTCCCCATCCAATCCATCCAGTGCTTCCCCCTCTCCCACCTGCACCTGACCTTGTTCTCCCACAGTAAAACATCAAGCATATATATATAGATGCATTACATATATTTGATATTTCAAAGAAAATCTTTACTTTTTTCTTATTGTAAAAGTTTGTGTTTGACTTTACATGTAAAATCGTAACTGCAGCAGTCAGACACAACGAGTGTGACCATACAGTTTATATATATATATATATATATATATATATATGGAGGCTCATTAAAAACAAACAGTAAATCTGCTTCTTCTGCAGACCAAACCTGCAGCCTTGACACAAACACACACAAACACACANGCACACACACACACACACACACACACACACACACTCCTATCAGTGACAGTGATATCCTCCGGCCCTGTTCTGGCCTCCACAGCGACGCACAAGACTCAACAGGACTGATAACCGGCAGCCTGACCCTGGCCCCAGTGTGTCTGTGTGTTTGTGTGTTTGTGTGTGTTTGTGTGTTTGTGTGTGTTTGTGTCAAGGCTGCAGGTTTGGTCTGCAGAAGAAGCAGATTTACTGTTTGTTTTTAATGAGCCACTGTATAGTTTGAACCTAGTAAAGCTCAGAGTTTGCAGCTGCGTTCACTCCTGGAGATAGAAAACTAAATAAATACTTTTATTACTTCTGTATTTGTAACTGATTTATTTACCAAAATGTGTTTTGCAAGTTGTTACTTTTGCGTTTAATATTGTTATATATATATATATATATTGAATTACTGGTTTGTGTGTTTTACTCATTATAATGTTTTAAATATGGAATTACTGCTGGATTGCAGTACTTGATTAGTCGACTTTAAATTCTTAATAATATTTCATATGGAAGTACTGCAGGCTTAAAGCAGCTGTAACCATTATTTCTATATTAACACTATATGCAGTGACGTGTGTTGGTGTCTCTGTAAACAGACGCAGGAGATCGGCCTCGCAAACGTCTGGATGAACCCAACGTGAGAAACACTGAATGTAAGCAGAAAGAGGAGCTTTAAGTTTCCTTATCTCTTATTGTAAAAGTTTGTGTTCGACATTTTATATGTAAAATCTTCACTGCAGCAGTCAGACACAACTAATGTGACGAGTCAATGAACTTTCCACTTCTGGAATGAAGATATGAAGATGGAGAGACAGACAGACAGACAGACAGACAGACAGACAGATGGAGGTTGACGCCTCGTGATATGCGGGTGGATAAAAAACTGAAGGTCAGAAATATTGTAACCTTCAGTCAGAGTCTCCTTGGGAACAAAGCCGAGAGAGAGAAACAGTCTGCAGACAGACTGACAGCTGCTGGTCAGACTGCAGAACATCACACATGCTATCAGCTTATAAAGGAGGTGAAGCTAACCTGTTAGCAACCAGCCGCCTACTTCCACATCCTGCAGACATGAAGCAACATGATCCTCCGGTTGGAGGCGTGTTTGTGACCTCCTGAAGCTGAAGGCCCAAACACTGAAAGAGATAACTGGCGCATGTTAGTTGCGGCTCCAATGGCGCTCTGCAGGCAGCAGATCTGAAATGCCAACCGCACAGAACCAGCAGGATTTTGGGGAGGTCGGAGTAGAGGCATCAAGGCAGTTTGACGCACCTCATAACGCCTTTAGTGTGCGTTCGTCCATTTAAACTTCAAAATGTCCAATATTCACTCTCTTCTAGCTGTGGTTTGGTCTGCTGCTGCTGCTAAACACACAGGAGCTAAACAGCTACCAGACACACTGAAGTTAATGTAAATATATATTGATTTGCAGGTGGAAAGCCAATCAGCTGAAGATACATACAGTGGATCAACGCTGTCTGCAAACATCACAGTTCATCACGGCGTCCAGCAGGAAGTTACATCACTTCCACCACCACCTGTTTCCTTCAGACGCTGACCTTCAGGAGCAGCGAGACATCATGAAATCTTTCCTCTGGCGCCACCATCAGGACAAACTTTACTCTTGAACATAAGAAATATCAAAATCTGATGTGCCGAAAAGCGCAAAAATATGATCAGAGACAGAGAGAGGCCTGTGAGACAGACTGTGTTCATTCATCTCATTCATCATCCTGCTGCTGAGAGGCCAGCCAACACATTCCTGCTCACACACACACACACACACACACACTCTGTTGTGTGTCGTCAGTTTAATTTCCTGGCCTGCTATCATTTTACTCTGCGTCGTCAAAATAGGATTAGAGCGTTTAATAAAGGATGATTCCCACCATGAGGAAATGACTCCTCAGGGCGACACACACACACACACACACACAGACACACACACACACACACACACACAGATACAGTGTAACACCTCAGGAGTCTTCACTCTGATCGTCTGCTCGGCTTCTCAGTTTCCACTGGAATAATAAACACCTGAAGGCTTATATAACCTGACTGCTTCACTCCCAACACACACACACACACACACACACACACACACAGTATCTCACCCCACATGTGACCACACCCCTCACAGGTTTCTGGAGGGTCGTTGTGAAGTTTTAAGTGCGTTTGTGTTCTTCCAGCTCACGTCTCACCATCGCTGTCGGCTCGTGGAGCCAAAACAACGAGGCATGAGGAGGCAGTTTACATCCAGGGATGGATGTGATAGGCTGAGACCACTGTCAATTAAGGCAAACGCACCTCCAACTGTACTACACCCAAGCGTTACCTTTTGAGTTCTGCTTCCTCCCTGATCACAGTCCGCCATCATCGAGGATGTTCTGATCACTTGAACGTGTCACAGATCAAGTTAACGACCAAATTTAGTGCAAACTGCAAGAAAATGTGAATGACTGTGTTTTCCACTCTGGTTTGTGGATGGAAACAGTCTTAAAGAGCCTATACAAGAAATGTCCCTCTGTAATGTAGTGGAGGAGAAGTATATAGTAACATAACCTAGAAATACTAAAGTAAAGTACCTCAAAACTGTACGGGACACAGACAGGTTTAATCCTGCGAATAAGCTGTAAAGGAAGGAAGGACAGAAAGTGAGAAGGAAAAGAAAGAGTAGGAGGATAAAAGGAAGCAAGGAAAGTGAAAGACAAAGGAAGGGAAAGAAAGAGTTATAGAAGTATGTAAGGGACCAACAAAGTAGCAATATGAGGAGTAAGAGAATAAATCAGTGGTGTAGTGTAGCTGAGGAGCTCCAGGTGAACGAGTTCTCTGATGAAGGTTAATTATTTAAAAAATTGTTCCGTCTTCTCGCTGATGTCCGTCCACATCCTGCTGACGTTATATTCAACACTGTGAATGGACAGGATGAACTCATAGCTTCAGTGTGTGTGTGACCATAGGAACAGGACAGGACAGCATGTAATAATAGCATGATCGACTTGTGAAGAAGGTAATAAAAGGCATTTCAGACCTCTGACGCACTACAGTGTGTTTGTGTTCGTGTGAATAGAATTGACTGCGCGTTTCCATTGATCAGAACAAAAGCAAGTATGACGGAAAATTGCTCAGATCAATATATTTAAACATAAATGATGGTGATGACGCACAGCGGACATTCCTCCCACATCATGTTCTGATAATTAGGACTGTTCTCTGGCTGTGTTGATCACTTAAACAAAAAGACACCTTGACATCATCACCTCATCTGTTGGCGTGTGTGCACGCTGATGTGCTGCTGCCACTTTGCTGTTGAAGCTTTCCAGCCTGTCACAGTGTGGTCTAAAAAAAGGGTATATGAGGGTCTAAGATGGACATTCATGGGTCCAAATGGGTGTTCGGTGGTCTAAACTGTGTGTTCAGTGGTCTAAGGTAAGCATTTGATGGTCTAAGATGGAACTGTTATGGTCTTAGTTGGGTGTTGGATGATCTAAAGTGGGAATTCAGCGGTCCAGAGAGGACATTCAGTGGTCTAAGGTTGTAGTTCTGTGGTCTAAACTGTGTGTTCAGTGGTCTAAGGTAAGCATTTGATGGTCTAAGATGGGAATTTGATGATTTAAAATGGGTGTTAATGGTCTAAGCTTGGGATTCATTGGTCTAAGATGGCAATTTAATTACCTAAGCTTTGAATGTAATGGTTTAAGATTGGTGTTCAACCTTCTTAAGTGGGCATTCGATTTCCTAAACTGGGTTTTTGATGGTTTAAACCAGGCTTTTGATGGTTTAAGATGGGCTACGGTTGGTTTAAGTTTGGCGTTCTGTGGTCTAAGTTGGGTATCCTATGCTCTAAACTCAGTTATAATAGTCTCAACAAGCTGTTTGATGGTCCAAGCTGGGTGGTCAGTGGTCTAAACTGTGTGTTCGATGGTCTAATCTGGCCTTCTGATGATCTGAACTGGGAATTCTTTGGTCTAAAATGGGTGTTTGATGGTCTAAGCTAGATTTCAGTGCTCTAAAGGTCAATCCAGGCCAAAGATTCACAACAAGACGAAACGTTTTAGAGCAGGGGTGGGCAATTAATTTTTACAAGGGGCCACATGAGCAACCCGAGCTGTGTTGGAGGGCCGAATCAACAA
>LKNJ01003861.1:0-61755 GCA_002120245.1 Maccullochella peelii | reverse complement strand
ACAAGTTGCATACTGTCAAAATGTTTTAGCTTAACTTACAGCAATATAGTTAGCCTAAAGCTGACATCTGGATGTTTGACTGACCAGTGACAAAAAGCTTGCTGCACACACACGTAGGCATACTGAGTGTCAGGATCCCACAGTTTTCCCAATCTTCCTGCTGATGCCTCACATCTGTATCCACTTTTGTCTTCTTAAAAGATTAGTTTTTCATCTCGGCAGCTTATAAAAACTTAGTTCTGGGTTCTTTACCCTGTTGGTAGTGCATCCCACCACACAGCAGCTTTTAGGCATGTTTCTGTTGTTTGCTAGCAGACTGAAGTGACAAGGAGGAAGCTTCACACAATACAAAGTCAATGGAGAGCGATTAATTGTTTTCCCCTCCGGTGTGGGTGGGATTTAAATGTGCTCTGTCTCTATGCAGGAGAGAAACTACTCTAAATGGGTCCAATGAAACTCCACAGTTTTGTTTCTTTTTTAAAGTTGAATATCGTGAAAGACTAAAAAGACACAATTCATTAAATCAAGGCACGTCTCCTTTTTTGCTGTACTGAAATTACATCAAATTTGCCTCAAATGATTCTACTACAACGTATAAAATCTTACAAAGAACTTTGTGACCAGTTACGCCTCTACTGATACATATACAATATACCTTATGCATGCACTCAAACAGAAAAGCCTACAGTTGTTTAGTTAAGATAATAACCATAGTGTGATTTTTTTTCCACCTTTCAGGGAAATTCAAGAGAAAGTCATTGTTGTCATCATACTTATGCTGATGCTGCGTATAATACAGTATACACCGCACACTAGCGAAGCTACTGACTAATGTCTTTTGTTAGTCATATGCTTTTATGACTGTCACATTGTAATCACCTTGTTTAACAGTGTTATTGACTTACAGGCTTAGAAGTTACAGATTAGTGTCTGCACTGAGGAACAAGAGCTTCTGTGTGTGCGTGGGTGTGTGTGTGTGTGTGTGTGTGTGTGTGTGTGTGTGTGTGTGCGTGTCAGTCTCTGTGAGCTTTCAGTATATACTGTACCAATACCTCTTACGGTCAGGCTGTAGTCGTCCCTTTTCGTCTCTCTTCATGGAGGACCAGCAGTCATCTATGTTCACATAGACGTAGCCAAGTTCCCTCCAGCCGTCCTCTGAGAGTCTGTCTGCCATGTCGATGAACAGATTCTCACTGGGAGAGAGACAAGAAGTGGCACATTAGATAAGCGGAAAAAAGAGCCAACACATCTGAGTAGCAAATATTTAAGCCTGCAATAACAGATTTTTCAGAACACTTTGGGGCAGCGGAAAGAAATTGTAAACACTTGACATGTCAGCACCTTTTAATTTGATGTGGCAAACTTGTAAGCAAACAGTTGCTTCTTTACACATCTGGCAAGCATGGAGCAACATTAGTATTCATTTGGCGTCGTGTTTCTGGCCACCTGACAAATGTAAGTCCAATACTCCCTCGGTATTAGCGCCGTTTTTTGGTCTCCACCAACTCCTGAGGGGAATATCTGGCACGTTAGCTGCTAAATGATCCACTATGTTCACCAGCTAGTCTATACACTAGACACTAATGGTGTCCATCTGCTGTTTGATGCTATGAGAGTGGTGAGAGTAAACCAAACAGTTGCGGGCCAGACAGTTAAACAATGAGCTGAAACTCACTATGAAGCTCCATAAAGCCAAGGGGTGCTGCAGATTTGGGTGATAATTCTCTGTAGTTTCATCAGTACGACAACAACAAATGGATTTAAACAAAATCACTGGGGCAAAACATGTTTGGTTTCCAGAGCCACACCCATATACTGAAACAGGATTTTTGCAGTCAATTAACACACCTGTAGCATTGTTAGCCAACACATCCTTCTAAAAGATTATATCTCACAGTATACAAACCTGATAGAGACCCTAAATTGGAAAAGTTAGATAGGGAATATGGTTATTTTTTTCCATTTGTGACATTACATGAAGGGCCAGTTTCAACAGACTGGCTTGTTCCAATGGGGCAATTTCATAATTTGAAATGGTTGGCGACACTGTGAGTTGTACCAGCTGGATGAACAGAATTGACTGTGTACACTATCTTACTTATCCTGAATTTTAATAATTAATATCTTTAATAGCTAAATCCACCCCAAGACTGGACAATTCTTCTTTTAAAGCTTTTGTGAGATCACAGTGTGTAATGTTCATATTATGTTGCCTTGCCTGATGCAGTTCTTGGGGTCGTGGTCACAGTCAATGTCACAGCGGTATCGTTCCCACGCCAACCAGCCCATGGGAGGGGTCCTCATCACTCCATTGTCGAGGGCGAAGGTGGCCATGGAGAGCGCAGAGGCAAAGAGAAGCACCGCCAAATGCATTCCTGCAGAGAAAAGACCATGAAGTTGAATCAGACGTCAGTGCTGGATGACATCAGCGTTAAGGTGTTGTGACAGGTGCACAAGGTTACTGCCACCCTGTGAATAATGTCAAATATATACTCTGAGGAATAAATTACAATGATCTCTCACACACACACACCTCCTGAGTCTCACCTGACTGGGTGTGACTGGCTGAAAGACAACCTGCCAGGTGACTTCTCCTATAATACAGTCTTAAAATGTTGACTAAATCAAAACCCAGCATTTATAACAGAGGACATAAAGTTCTTACAACATGGAACATATACAATACATGCGGGAATAAGCATGCATTACCAAAAAGCACAACTTTCATCATCATAATACCTGGCACTTAACCGTAGCTTTTCTATTATAAGCCCTATCCAATAATTGACTAAATAAATGAATTGCATTTATCCTAACCTTAAATATTAAAAACAAAAAGGGAATTTAAAATACATTTTAAAAAAGGTTTGTCAACCAGTGTTTTCTGGTAGGCTATATATTCACATACTTAACATCGTGAAAAGATAAACGTAGGCCTACTGGAATTCAGTGACCGGCTCTCAGTTGTGGGGAGGAAGACGAATGCGATCAAGTCTCCTCAGCTGCGAAACTCTGCTCTTATTTTCACTCCGCTCGGACTTTGAAATAAATCCTCTCTGACCGGCTGTAGAGAAACAAGCTGAGCTCACCGCTCCTGTTGGAGAGGAAGCGAAGGCCACGTGACATAGCGGCTCACTCAGCTGACTACAGGGCAGAAAGCTGGAGTGGAAAGCACCGGGGAGCGTACCATTACTTTTTTTTTTGCTCGCCTTAGTTCCTTTCCTTATATCAGTCCTTTCCCTTCTTTGTCCTTGCAAATTACTTTCCATAACAACAATGGCTGACAGGGAGCTAGCATTAGCATTTGTCATAGTCTGAAAAAAAGAAATTGTGTTACCACTTTCTGATAAGGCGCTGTATGGCCTTATTAATGGCTGATAAATCATTTACTAATGCTTTATAGATCAGTTACAAGCCATTAATAAGACCACTTTGGGGTTGCCAGGTTGTGGAAAATCCTCTTCCAGAATGACACTATTTCTACCTCTAGCTCTTCATCAGGGAGACCCCTCCAAGTCATCAAGTAGCTATGCAGATATAAATATTAGTAAGCCATTAATAAAGGGTCCCATGTTTCTCACCTTCTTATAAGTCATCTTGATTGCAAATATAAATGTTAGTAAGTCATTAATGAAAGGACGTGGGGTTGGTTCTCAATTTCTAATATGCCATCAGCATTAGTAGTCACCTAAAAATGTTAATTAACCATTAATGAAGTCATTAATTACAGCTTATAAACCCTTTAAAAAGGAGCCTTATTAGAAAACCTTTCTACAATGTTTTTACCTTCATCTGCATTAATCTAGAGATTACTGGTACAGAACAAAAAATTTAAACCACAAATTGAGGAACTTAAGGTTAATAACAGCCTATTACAATTTTAGGAAAACATTGTTCAGTATCGGGTCTTTATTGCCAGGTTTTCTGGGTTAAGGTCACTCCAGTAAAACATGTATTGTCCATAGGAGTGCTACTGTAGCACGTAATCACTGATGAGTCCTGTAGCAGCAGTGCTGCTCTAAATAAAAAACACATTTTAAAAAAAAAGCCTGAGGAACAAAAGTGATCCTAGAACAGGTTTTTTAGTCTAATGACATAACTTGACTTCAAGATGTGACATCGACTGCTGCACCTAAATGATTTCAAACATAATGAAACAGAACAGTTGCCCGATTAAAAAGTATAATTTATTTATGCGAAGACAAGACTTCTCAGAATTTACAACACTTATTTCTTTCTTAAACGTACTTTGCAACAGCTTAGACAGCCTATCCTGCTGCTTCACCATCAAAAGAAATGCATGTTTCAAAGCAGCAGCAGACTTCTGATCAATAGTGCTGATCTATGATCGTTTTTTCAGCTTTGGCGAGCAACTGAGATAGTAAAAATCAATCAGCTCTCATGCTCTGTGAAGTATGGAAACACTTTCACACGTGTCCAGCACTTTTCTGACTATGAAGTGTACTTTCTTTTGGACCCTTTCACTTGATTAATATTAAGTGAAGGGTCACAGATTCGTCCTTTGAGCACCTGATGATATTCCATGTGAGGTCTCATCAATTAACACTTTATCAAGAGCCACTGCCCCGAGGCAGAAACGGTGATGTGATTATTAGATGATTAAGTTCAGTGAGCGATCAGAGGAGGACATGAGGAACAGCGCTTTCATCATCATCGTCAGCAGATCCCTGAAATCTGCCATCTTCATAGGACTGGTGGAGGTTCAGATTGGCGGGCGCAGAGACGTACCACACGACCACACCTGTGGGGTTCACTGACACCACAAAGTCAGTGGAGTCCTTCAGCATCATGGTCTTCTCAGTGAAGACATCATAGAGCTGAGGGACAGTAGAAAGAAAACAGAAGTGATTCTCCTGCAAACTATTTTGCTGTTTTGTGTTCTTTCAGTATTTATCTTTTAAAAGATTTGTTTGCCCATGTACATGAAGAATGTTGTCTAACGTTACTTTTGTCTTGACTACTCTCATCCATTCTCTGCCCATTTGAGCTCTTCATCTCTAAACAGCCCAGCCAGTGCAGCCACCCTATGAATAAAACTCATTTTGGCCGCTTATATCCGCTACTCAGTCTTTCAGTCACTACCCACAGCATAACCATAGATGAGGGTTGGTAGACTGGTAAATCAAAACTTTGTCTTCCAGCTCAGCTGCCTCTTCACCACAACGTGCAACGCCCTCATACAGTAGACTGTTCTTGTTTTACATAGCCCAATTTTACATTTTGCCTTGCCTGATGCAGTTTTTGGGGTCAGTGTCACAGCGGAATCATTCCCATGCCAACCAGCCCATGGGAGGGGTCCTCATCAGTCCATTTGTCGAGGGTGAAGGTGGCCACCGAGAGCACAGAGGCAAATGCAACCAACGCCAAATTCATTCCTGAAGAGGAAGACACAGCAGGTTGAGCCAGTCATCAGTGCTGTGGTGTGAATGATGTCAAGCTTCAGGTGTAGGTGTTCCAGTTACACCTGAGAGACAAGATGACCTGATGGGAAGATCCCTGATGAATGAAACTGTAGTTTTACAGTTTCTGTATTGATGTCATGCAGCGAAATCACATGATCATATCCTTTGTTAATGCGTTTTCATTAAAGCTGCTTTTTATTAAAGCTGTCCAGTAAATACTGCCAATATACTGTGTATTGTGAGTGAGAAATGACATCTCACACACACATCCACCTTCACTCCTTTCCCTACTTTATCCATGCAAAAAAAATTACATTATACACGATGAGTGACAGAGAGCTAGCATTTGCATTGTCATTACATTTGCATTTGTAAGCTAGCTGTCAGTACAAAAAAGGTGTGAAGCCACAGTAGCCTACTCTTTGCTGAACTTTGTACATGAATGAGCGCTTGGTGTGAGAGCAAAAACATTAAAAATTCCTTCTTCTCAGAGTCATAACTCTGGCCTATTATATTATTTATACTGCCAAAATTCAGTCCCCCACCCGTATCTATTGTTTGCAAAGTCTGAGACACTTTAAGTTTATTGTGGTTACATCTTTAGGTCACTGGTTTGTACCATAGAAAGCACATGCTTGTAGTCACAACAGGGACCATCTTGCAGTGGGGAGTAGGATTTTGGCAGCCTCACATTAATGCTGCCAAAATTCAACTCCCTCATCCCATCTATTGTTTGCAAAGTCTGAGACACTTCATATTTATTGTGTAAATATGAAGTGTCTCAGCTTGTTGTAACTACAAGAATGTGCTTTCTAGGATAGGCCTATCATCCAGTAACCCAAAGATGTAACCACAATAAATGTATGCACGTTCACGCAAAGGGGAGTAGGATTCTGCCGAGGAGGGGGGAAACGGCACAACACCGGCCTTACTTACTTTCCGCAGTCGCTTCACTCGTCCATGGGTCGGTCACAGAGTAGCACCGTTACGCCAGCTTTTCTCTCTTCTTATTCAGCATTTGTTCCCTGACAGGCTTGTATTAGGAAAGACACTTCTTGACACTCGGACACCAACGAAAATGGCCACCTGTGACCATGACAACAGAGATGCTGCTCATTTGTTTTAATTGGGTCCATCAATTGTATCCACGTTTCCCTCACCTGTTTCCCCTCCAGCAGTGGTGGAAGAAAGACTCAGATAATTTAGGCCTTTTTAAATAAAAGTACCAATACAACAATGTAAACATACTCCATTACAGGTAAAAATCCTGTATTAAAAATCTTACTTAAGTAGGCTAAAATTAGGCTATTATACTCTATACTATACAGTATATATATATACATACTATTATAAGCACATAGCAGTTGTATTTGTACATAAAGTATCAAAAGTGAAAGTATTTGTTTGCAATAAAATGGCCTCTGTGACTGTTATATTATTATATAGCCTATTGCATTATTAGATTGTTAAGGCTGATACAGCAATGTGTAAGTAGCATTTTACTGTTGTAGCTGGTTGAGGTGGAGCTAGTTTTAACTACTTTAGTCCAGTGGTTCCCAACCTAGGGGTCAGGCCCCTCCAAAGGCTCAGATAAATCTGAGGGGTTGTGAGATGATTAATGGGAGAAGAAAGCAGAAAACCAAAGTTCTGCTACACAAATTTATATTCTTTGTTTTTTAAACTTTTCTCTAAAGTTGCTGTTTTGTGAAGTATTGGATACTTTTATCTATTTGGGTCTCAAACAGTGAAACCATCTGAGAAGTCTACAGGGAAAATGACTAGCCTAACTGTTAACATACAGACATCTGAAACATGACAAGGGGCCACAACCAAACACTGCTTTTTTGTAAGAGGTCACAAGCCAAAACAGTTAGGAACCACTGGTTTAAATTTTAACAATGTGTATGGTATTTATAAGCTTATCATATGTTGTTTTATGTAAAATCTTAATGTAGTAACTAGTAACTACGGCTGTCAAATAAATGTAGTGGGGTAAAAAGTACAATATTTTCCTCTAAAATGTAGTGGAGAAGAAGTCTAAAGTAGCAGAAAATGGATATACTCAAGTACAATTACCATAAAATTGTACTTTACTAAAAAGTACAGTACTATTTACTTCCCACGACTGCGCTCCAGCCATCTAAGAACCTCAAGTTGAATGAGTAGGCCAAGTAATAGAATAGCGGTAACGTACATAGTAAAATGCATAGATATTAAACTGTTTTAAATTTATGGTCAAATGTACACTCAGTTACAAGAAACCTTGCTAAATATCATTTGGGTGTGATGTAAGAAACCTGTAGCTTCCCGAACTTAAAAAGACCATGCAGACATCAGTTCTTTACATAACTTCCTAACGTTGATAGATGGATGAAATATTCCATGACTGTTTAGCAGACTGATGTCAGGAGATTCCGGATATTTATATCTTTTCACCTGAATGTTCCTCTAACCATTCCCTTGGACCCAAAAGACAGCATTTTATCTGAGAAACTTTAAAGAACAGTCTTTTTTGTGTCTCAGTTTTAAGTGACACTTAAGCGAGAGAGACTCTGTGTACTTTGTATGGCTATAAAATTATATGGTAATGGAAAGAACCAAGATTAACATGAATTGAACTGATCTTGAGTTAGCAAGGCTATATCTGGATACTAATATCTTTTCAAAAAATAAAACATTGTAAATTTTGGAAGGTTAATAGCTGAAAAGGACACTCATTACTTACCCTGTATTGAACTCTCCATGGCACATGGTAAAACTGTTTTCTATTTCATCAGAGTTCCAACATGGAGTATCCAGCAGAGTCCAGCAGGAGGCACACTAAGACTAGAAAAAGTCAGAAGTTATTTCAACCATTGCAAATGGTTGAACCGTATTCATACTATAACCTGAATTCAGTTTTTATCTCATTAACATAGAACAAGAAAAAACTCAAATCATGCAATACAATATGTTTACTGGTTTATATTGTTGCTGTGAAAATGTGATGTGTGAGCTGTTAACTGGTTAAGCCTCTAAACCTGCAAAGATGATGAGCTGTTGAGAGACTGATTAGTCCAGACTTTCATATGATGGGCTGCGTATCAATCAATAAATATCTCTATCACTGCAAGTATGTTTTATATGCAGTACTAACAGTGGCAGCAGTCAATATTTTTATATTTGGTGGAAGAAGTACAATACCACAGTACAGAAATACTCTGTTTCAAGTAAAAGTCCTGCATTAAATTTTTAGTATTAGCAAGTATTAGCATCAAAATATACTTACCAGAAGTAAAAGTACTCATTATGCAGAATGGTCTATTTCTGAATAATGCATATTATATTATTGTATTATAATTATTGATGCATTAATGTGTTCATCACTTTAATGTAGCAGCTGGTAAAGGTTAATTATTTTATATACTGTGGGGTAGCTTGTGAGTTATTTACTTTCCACCACTGTATATGGCATTAAAACAGGTCAGTAGGCTGTCACACCCCTACTCTGTTGTTTTTCTAGTTGGTTCCGCCCACTGATGGAAAGGGTGGAGCCTATGAACTCGTGCACAGGGAGCTACAGGGAGACATGGCAGAAACAAGCCTTGGTAAGATGACTTCGCACTGCAAAGAAATGGCCACAGGAAAAGCTAAACTTGATTTTCTGAACACTATATCAGATATCAATTCAGCTGCTTTCATGTGATGGACAAGGGACGCAGGGCTAATATCCGACCAGGAAGCTAAAAGCTTCAGCCATGTCACAGAGTTGCTGTTGTGATACCTAATATTAACCAGAGTACAGACAGAGCATAAATAACTATATTTTTTGTGCAGAGAACCATCTTGACACCTGTATGTAGGTAGTGAGACGGTCTGTTGAAATGTTTGTTGTTCTTTCGTAGTTCAGACAGACTTCCTGGTTTTAGGTTTCAGCATGGACCCACTCAAGTCGTTTCGCTTTCCTCTTAAAGTGACAGGAGCAGTTCATAGCACGTGGAAACAGTCTCTGCACACAAGTGGTGGAAGAAGTATTCAGATCCTTTACTTAAGTAAAAGTAGCAATACCACAATATAAAAGTACTCCATTACAAATAAAAGTCCTGCATTCACAATGTAGTTAATAAAAGTACAGTTGTATTGTGTAAATACACTCAAAGTACCAAGCGTAAAAGTTCTCCTAATGCAGAGTGACACCTTTCACAGTTTTATACTGTATTACTATTTATATTATTGGATTATTATTGGTGTTCCAACCTATAAGCAGCAGTTTAATGCAGCAAGTGGAGATGCATTACGTTTTATAATTTGATCATGTGTTTTGTTTGTAAACTCTTAATGTACAAAGTAACTAGTAGCTATAGCTGTCAGATACATGTAGTGGAGTAAAAAGTATAATTTTTCCTTTTTTACTATATTCCTATTTTTATTCTATATAATAATATAATAATAATATTAAGATTTATTTATATAGCGCTGACACAACATAGTAAGACCAAAAATTGAAGTAAATACTGTGTATCAAACTCCAAAAACACTGCATCATACATTTCCCACAATGCAACATGGCACCATCTTTTGTTACACTTGCCCTGTCTGGGGAATGCCCATGTCTTTTAAACTCCATGCCACAGTATGTAAAGCAGGATTTTTGAATTGCACTGCCCCTGGCACAGTCTCTCTCCCTTTTCAATTTCCTGTAATCTTTCAACTCACTAATAAAGACATAAAATGTCCCAAAAATACGAACATTGATGACATCATCAGGGTTATTTTCTCAGACTTTAGAAAGCCTCCTCCAGGGCCGCAGCAAACATTATATAACTGTTAATATAACTGAACTTCATGTGTATAATTGGTGAAGTGCTACTTTAAATGCAGTATTTAAGTAAATTAGTTACTTTTAACCAGTGGAGTAGAAAATATTTGTCTTAAATCCTCGTGTTTTTACCCCTCCCAGGTGTTTTTGCCACGGTGAAGACAATGTTACAAAGTGCAGCAGCAGGTTTTGCTTTTGGAGAAGCTGCATTATTTGCACTTGAGCCCACGCTGACTAGAGATGGCATCCTGCTGACTGCTGCGACTCGGGCTGCTGGACGAGCCGGCTCCACGGGTGTTGGGGTGGTGACGGCATGCCTCGTGTTCACCTCGGTGCTCATTTCTCTGGGAAGTGGTTTCCTCCTCGCTGCCATGGTGATGAAGCTGTGGACCAAAGTTGGAGGGAGGTTGCCGTGGTTAGTGGAGGCCACAACAGGAGCGTCCGTTGTGGTGGGTGCCGTCACTACTGGAGTGTTAGCAGGCATCCTTCCACCATGGATCTACATTGCAGCCCAAGGCATTCTGGTCCTTATAGTCTACTCATACTCCAATATTAACGACATGACCATGGCTCTGTTAATCATCTTCACCACTCTTTACCTCAGTGTCTTATATGGCAGAATGGGTGCTGTAGTTGGACTCTTCGTCATGGGGTTGACCATCTCTTTGCTTTGTGCCCTCCGAAAGGCTCTGACAGAGAGGATGACACAAAGACCAAGATCTAAAACTGGGTGCCGACTTCTAGAGAGGATATTCTTCTACTCTGTTTTTGTGGGGATGCTGGGATTTTCAGTAGGTTTAGGGGCAGGTGAAGCAGGAGAGGGGTCTGAAGCTGAGGTGGTTTTGATGCTGCAGTCGGTCCTCTGGGTGGCGTTTCTGTCTGCAGGGCTGCTAGGAGCTGGTCTGGGAACAGTGGCCACGGTCGGGCTGGGGCAAGAGGTGGCTGGAAAGGTCGCTGCGGGAGCTGCTATAATATCATCCGTTTCCCTGAGAGCCATTCTGCAATCGAGCTCCTCTCTAGGGACCCGAAGCAGCTTGGGGGGAACATTAGGAGCAGCTACAGCTGCAGGGGTGTCAGTTGGAGCTGCAAGTGTTGCAGCGAAACAGGCGTTCGGGTCAAGAAATTCAGCTTTAGCAGTTTTAGGTTCAGTTGTTGTTGGTGCAATTCTGGCAATGCGAGGTGTAGCACTGAGAGCAAGTCTGCAGACAACATCAGAACTTATAACAATCACCCTTGTTGCAGTAGGGGCATTTGTTCTGGGTGCACCAAAGAGCCCGTTCCACACTGAGGTAAATCTACAGAGGGGACTCCTCACGGGGCCAGAGCTAATTAAAGGAATCGGCATGGAGACGGTCACCGCAGCAGCAGCACCCATTGGAGCCGGGGCACTTGGGGCCGCAGCACTGGGTACCGCCGCTCTGGGGAGACTGGGGACTGTGGGAATTCTGGCAGCGATATTGTTGGCTTTGGGAAGTACTCTTAGTGGCATGGTAGGAAAATCACCACCGGCAACAAGTGTACACAGAGACTGATTGACCACTGAGTTTAGGTCTCCATCTCCTGCTGGTCACCAGAGTGTCTGAACACAAGAGCAAACGCTAAAGAGAGACAATTTCTGTGCATTTGCATGTGTGTGTATGTGAGTAGATAGATGTGTTTGCATTATTGCAAGGAAATAATGACATTTAAATGTGAGTTTAAATTTAACATGTGAGGCCCTTTTTAAAATCTTTTTTTTATTACATAAAAAGCACATTTGATCAAACCTCACAATGGTGTCATAAACATGTATTTTTGTTGGCTACCAGTGTTGAATAAAAAGCATGATAAATGTTAATCAAGCCCCTGTTTGTGTATTTATTCACTGATATCTTATTATTGCCTGAGAAAATTTGGTACTGATTACTGTAGAACACTAGAGGGTGAAATAAATGGTCAGCTGTTTGACATTTTTGCAGAGTGGCTGTAATGATCCCTTTTCCTCACCTCTTCACACCACCATTGCCACATTTCCCCAGACATGATTGCAAGCTGGCAGTTACTTTGGTTTCATCTTAGCAACAGTAACAGAGGACTTGCTATTTAGAAAAAGGAGGTGGGAGTGGGAGGAGAGAAAAGCATAGAATGACATCAGAAAACCAAAGAGCATCTTAGAATAGAGTGTGTTGGGCATGATTAAAAGAAATATGGATTTATACATCAAAATATTTTGTCCTCCTGCCTATATACTCATATTACCCTCTCTGAAAAGATGATATGTTGGATGCAAATGGATAACCACCTGTGGCTTGTTGGTCTACCATGGCAGCACGCAGGACTGCAACAGCAAGAAAGAAGATGTTCAATAAGTTTTTCTACTGAAACAGCCTGGGGACAGAGCAGCAGCTCCAATACTGTGAGAAGCTCTGAGAATCTAATATAGCCTACTTATAAGGAATCAATGGCACCATTAAATGAAGAAACGTGGTAATAATATTTCAAAAGGTAAGCAAGTTTTCAGGGTGGATATAGCCTATGGTGAAACTAGTCATTGAAACAGCCTTTAATTGTTACTTGACACCCTGGGATGGAACTGTTTTCTGCACTGAAATGCACAAAATCAAAAGTTTGACAATGTAATATGGGACGCATCATATCTTCCCCATGGATTTTGGCATTCTGTGCGTTTCAGTATATCAGTATTACTTCATGAACCAAGAGGATTACCTTTACTGAACCAACATGTCTCTGAACCGGATCCACGCAACAGACACCGAGCAGTCTGCAGAGTACTCAGTTGAGTATTCAGTGCAGGTTTCCAGTGATCCGGGTCATGGAGCGGGTCGGACGCGCGAAGTGACCGTGCTCCAGTCGAGCTGCTGCCGCTGCCTGCCTCGCTCAGTGCGCCTCACTTTTACGCCAGAGTCACTGGAAAGGCTTTACCAGAGCTACTTCCGCCAACAGAGACAAGAGAACATGCTGGTGTTGGCGATATTTGCTGCTCTTTTCAACAGCTTCATCATTATCATGTGCGCGGTGGTGTACACTCAGGACAAACTGGCGATGGTGGTGATAGCAGCAGTGGGGCTGGCTGCGGACTTTGCGCTCTACATGCTGTGCTGGCTACAGAAGCTCCCCGCATCGCCAGTCTTACGCGGAGCAGTGCCGTACATACTGTGGCTGATGATCACCGTCCACGTTTTATGTTACATGTGTCTGAACTACGGGCCTTTCCCCCAAGCCGGTGACTCTGTGGGCTGGCAGGCCTTTTTCAGTTTCTCCAGCTTTCTGACACTCCCACTGAACCTGGTGCCGCTGCTCCTGCTCACGGCCCTCTCCTGTGGGATACACACCCTTGTACTGGGGGTGATTGTGGCTCAAAGGTTTCAGAATAACATGGAGGGGCCAATGCTGGCGAGACAGGTAAATATGGCCCTCAGTAAAATGATGAATGACAAAGCACCTGCAACTGAAAATGAGGTGGAGGTGCGTTGACCTTGTGTCAGACCTTGTCAGATCAAGTTTTAGTGCCCTCATAGTATCACTATGATGTCATGAAAGTGAAATCTTTTTACAATGATTTTTAATTCATTTGGAAATAATATTTTATTCATTGGCATGATCATTGACTTTGTAAATGCCGCATAATGCATTCTGTGTCCCAAAACATACAGTAGGTGTCACAAAAT
The DNA here is from genome assembly GCA_002120245.1 of Maccullochella peelii. Taxonomy (NCBI): domain Eukaryota; kingdom Metazoa; phylum Chordata; class Actinopteri; order Centrarchiformes; family Percichthyidae; genus Maccullochella; species Maccullochella peelii. The sequence goes on along the minus strand of LKNJ01003861.1, from coordinate 47,866 downwards.
GCAGCATGTGACCCCAAAGTTAAAGTCAAAAGTAAAGTAAAATGTGAAATGGAGACATAAAAGAGAACATTTTGATGAGACAATTTTGGTTTTACTTGCACCAGCCAAATTAGTCACTGATTTTGTGTGGCTTTTTTTCCATTCTATCTTTGACCCATCTGGAAGATGTGAATAATATATAATTATAACAGAGAATTTACACTTTAATATCCTTATTTTGAAAGGCAGTCAATAAGAACTGAGTTTTTTCTGTATCTGTTGGTAAAAATGTTTGATGCAAGAAATACACTATACAGTCTCTGAATGCAGCTGATGAATCTAGAAACTACAATCCCCAATTTAAAGGTTTCCGTGCAAAATCTGAGCGTTTCAGGAGTGGCCTGTTTCCACATGGCTCCACATGTTGACTGAGAATTACAGACGATGGTTACAGAGTGACAGTATGAGGAATCTAACCACCACACCTGCATACAAACACAAGTCCTCCTCTCCTCAGCTCCTGGCCAACGTGATGCTGTACCTGTGCGCAGCCACAGTGGGTGTGATGTCGTATTACATGGCGGACAGGAAGTACAGGACAGCTTTTTTGGAGGCTCGTCAGTCACTAGAGGTCAAATTCACGCTGGAGGAGCAGAGCACCCAGCAGGTAAGTGGAGCACACACACACACACACACACACACACACACACACAGGTATACTTTGCTTAATGAGATAATACATTTTCTTATTTGGGGTAAACGCACACATCCATGCACAAGCACACAAATACACCTGTGAGGTAGAACACCCTGCGCTCCCTTATTACGGCGTGTTTTGCTCAGCTCAGAACTAATAGGTTGATTAGAGAGACTGTTGTTTTCACCAGCGGAGCCACCGTCAGGGACCTGACACAATACGGTCAGATAAAGCTCTGTGACAACCAACAGAACCTCTACCAAAACGATGGGAGAATATGATTTGATAGCATTTTAAAAGAAGTTTTTACTCTCTTTTCATTCTACTCATGGGTCACCATTTTATCTCCTTTAGTAGTGATTTTTCTATTGTATTCCTTTTGGAGATACCCTGCTCTTTCTCTATATATGAATGCTCACCTGCATTCTGTCATGAGGCTGATGGACTGTCAGCTACTGACTATGTTAGCCTCATGCACTCTTTGCATAGTATTTGTTTATATATTTATCTTTAATTGTATTTTATGTATATTATCCACAGTATCATTATTCTGCACTGTTTTTGGTTTTTAATCTCCTTACATTTGCATCTATTTCATTTAGCACCTACTATAGTGACCGCTCTCTGCTCTGTGGTAGTTCTGGTGGTTAGACTTTCACTTCACGTCTGTGTTCTTATATTCTTGTGTGTATTGGCGTTTTTGTATTTGTATTTATTTTTGTATCTATCTATCTATCTATCTATCTATCTATCTATCTATCTATCTATCTATCTAATGGTTCCAATTGTGGATACATGTAATTCATTTACAGTGCATTCAAATTGTGCCTTCGCAGCCATTTTATGCTGATGCTAGTCCATAACTTTAATCTACTGAAGTCAAAGATAATGTAACATATACTGTCTTCAACCTTGATTTCTTTCATTCAATTCTTCTGTTTGATCTCACTTTCTTTGCGTCCTTTCCACGATTCTGACTGTGACGATTTGTGGGGGGAAAAAGAGCGCAAACATGCGAGAGTTGTTTAAAGACAGGTGGAAAAGGCGGTGAATAGTAGTGACATGTAGATGGGGATGGAGGAACACAAACAGACAGACAAAGAAAGTGGATATAGAATTCCCAACGCGCCTTTTCATTGGGGGTTTTACCAGCCAACCAGAACACATCTGACCAGATCTCTTGAGGACTGCTAGGATCTGTTCACTGCCTCAGTCATGCTACACACACACACACACACACACACACACACACACACACACACACACACACACACACACACACACACACACGTTCACATAGGGACAATTTACCCTTTTTTATGTCTGTTCATTACTGAACATGACAAAACTCACTTTGTCTCCATGTAGGAGGAACTATTACTGTCCATCCTGCCCAAACACATCGCCGATGAGATGCTGCAGGGCATGAAGAACCAGGCCAATCAGAACGAGGGCCAGCAGCAGCAGTTTAACACCATGTACATGTACCGCCATGAAAACGTCAGGTCAGAGTCACAAAATCTGCTTTTTTTGAGGGGGAGTTTTCAAAGCTCTTAAGAGTCATGATGATAATTGAGAGGTTTTTTACAGCTTGTTAAACGTTACATTGCAACCTCTTCCCTTCTGTTCCAGTATCCTGTTTGCTGACATAGTGGGCTTCACCCAGCTGTCCTCAGCCTGTAGTGCCCAGGAGCTCGTAAAGCTGCTTAATGAACTGTTTGCCCGCTTCGATAAACTGGCAGCAGTGAGTGTTTGTTTTCTCTGTTGTAGTTTACTGTATTTTTACTCCACATGCTCGTTTCTCTACCTCTATCAAATGGCTTACACCATAACTCAGATGTACTGTACGGTATATTGTTGGTAGGAGTACTGGTAAAGTTTTATATAGCTGATGTTTCATTTTCCATTGTTTTATATTTAGAATCCTTTCTTTCTAGATATCGCCAAGGTTTTGCTTTGCTACATTTTATTTATCTTATCTCGCTCTGGCCTCATCTTGCAGCAATATCACCAACTGAGGATTAAGATCCTCGGAGACTGTTACTATTGCATCTGTGGTCTTCCTGACTTCAGAGAGGACCACGCTGCCTGCTCCATAATGATGGGTCTAGCCATGGTGGAAGCCATCTCGTGAGTAGGGATTTCACTAGACAAAGAAAATACAAGACAGGGAAATAACATGCTGAAGAAGAGCACAGAGTTAAAACAAAGGCAGAGCCATGAGCGGGGGGGGGGGGGGGGGGGCTTTTTGTCACAGAATAACATCAAAGGTACAACAGAGATCCTCCACTTTCCCTCTTGCTCCAGGTACGTGCGAGAGAAGACTAAAACCGAAGTGGACATGCGTGTGGGCGTTCACACAGGCACCGTGCTGGGAGGAGTACTCGGGCAGAAGAGGTGGCAGTTTGACGTCTGGTCCACAGATGTCACTGTAGCCAATAAGATGGAATCCGGAGGGATTCCTGGGTAAGAGGACAATACTTTATTTCCCTGTCATGCTGAGCAATCAAATTCTTTCATGTATTTGATTTCAAATGGTTTGTGTGTTACACAGGAGGGTGCATATTTCCCAGACCACCAAGGACAGTCTGCACGGAGAATTTGAGCTGGAGCAGGGGAATGGTGGAGAGAGGTGCGAGTACCTGATGGAGAAAGGCATCGACACCTATTTGGTTCTAGTGCCTAAAGAGTTGGCAATTGCGCTCAGTGGGAATGTGAGTGACTCGTGTCTTTCAAGGCAGTTCTCATTTTATTTATCAAAAATGTGGTTTCTTTCAGGCCACGAGTTTAATAAAGCACAGGCCTAGATTTTGCTTAGTAGCTAATACTTTTCAAACACATACATTAAATAAAAGGCACTTCCTGTTTTTATAGAGACAGTTTTTTAAAATTTAGATTAGAGACATTAACAGATGTTTGTCCTGCTCCTCCCTCAGAAACAAGGCACAGTGTCCAACAAAAATTCAAAGCAGTTGATTAACACTACAGCAACCAATGGGAATGCAGCCTCACCACAATCCACGCCTACTGAGTCTAAACAGGAGGTAAATTAATTATTCATTGTCAACCATAAACCTGGGTCCAAAGTAAACTTCTACTGCACAGACTCAGGTCTTCATATCTATGGGTAAAGAGTATATTGATACCTATGTATAGAAACACACACATAATCCTCAGTACCATTAAATGCACAGACAGTCTTTGAAAAATCTCGTGCACTCGATAATCTTACCCATTCTATCTCTCTTGTCTTGCTGACAACTTCAGAGGAATAAGATGGTTGAGGAAGAAGTGATCAACGGACGACTGCAACAGGAGCTGCTGGAGAGAGAAGCTCAGCAAATGTAAGAAAATGAGACAAATAAAAAAGGGAACAAAAGCAGAGGCAGATGATTACACAGTTAGACGGATTACATGAAAGTTTAAGGCTGAATTTGAGAATTAGACTGAGATTACACAAAAAGTGGATATAAATGTCTTGTGTTTGTCTCCTCTCAAGACCTTTTTTCCTATTGCCATATCGCCCTGTGTTCCTCACAGAATGAAGGATCATCAGATCAACACCGTGTCACTGCGTTTTCTGGACGGGAAGTTGGAGGAGCACTACTCCTCAGAGAAGGAGAAGCGAAGCGGAGCGGCCTTCTGCTGCTGCACCATAGTGCTCTTCTTCATTACAGCAATGGAGGTGTTCATAGACCCACTGTGAGTTCACATTTATTACTTTGTCTTACCACATCTTATAAAATGCATTTAATACACACTTGAACACTATATGAACCAATTGTGCCTTAAAAAGAGCAAAGTTGGACCAAGAAATTGACTGAAGATGTATGTTCTTGTTCTAGGCTGACTGTGAACTATGTGACTCTCGCAATAGGAGAGGTACTGTTGCTTATCCTCACCGTGTGCTCCCTGGCTGCCATCTTCCCTAGGGTGAGAAAACAAAATTAGTATCCATGGTGTCTTTGCCCAGAGCTTTCCAACCTTTTTCCAACAAAACTTTTAACCACTTCAGATGCCGATGTTTTTTAAATTCACAATTGTTTTTCAAATTCTCACGAGACAAAGGCAATACTAATTTGTAAGATTAAAGTTGTGACCCAAGACTGATGGAATCTTATAAAGTATATAGAGACGCTATATTAAGTAAACCACACTTTTTTAAAATAATGACATTGATGTTTGTTTGTCACAGATATTCTCCAAGAGGTTGGTGTCTTTCTCAATGTGGATTGATCGGACACGGTGGGCGAGAAACACATGGGCCATGGCAGCCATATTTGTTCTTACCATGGCTGTGATCGCTGACATGGTACGACTGCAAGACACTTTGATACAACTCTGATACATTTTGTGTGTGTGTGTGTGTGTGTTAGGGATGGGTGATATAACTAATGTTTAAAAATATGTGGTTTTATAACACAAAAGCACAAAGTTTAATGTATGTTTTTGGCTAATCTAGCTAATTAAATGCCTGAAAAATGAACTTGCTTCATCATATTAATGAAAAATGTTAATTGAATGTCGCCATCACAGTATATATTATCATATCACTCAACCCTAGTGTGTGTGCGTCACTCCATTTGCGTGTTTCCCCTTTGTCCTCATCAAACTATCATTGCCTTTTATGTGTCTGACTACATGCTCCCAGTGGGGTCCATTAGTTGTCTGTCTCGCTGCCTGCTGGCTCATTTGTCACGGCCCCTCAGGAGCAGCCTGTTACACACACTGCTGCCGTCAAGGTCTGACAGGAATCGAGGACGCTAAAGTGAACATTCATTTTTTTCCTGTCTCAGCTGTCATGTGGAGGTGACGGTCACACTTGGACAAAAATGCTTGGAAAAAAAAAGAAGTGATTATGTTTTGTTATTCCTATTGTTGCTATTGTAACAGGGTTATTCTTGCCATATAGTTTATACCAGATTCATCTTTAAACACTGAGATTAATAAATAAATTTGTTGAACGAATGAACTGAAACTGTACATTTAAATTTCCAGTTGAATGCAATGATTTTGAACTGTTTGTAGCCCTGTATTTATAGACAATGAATCCCATTTTCCCCACTTACGGGAAAAGTCACATATCTCGTCTTAGCTATTAATACTGGGCTGCATGACAGCAGGTGTTCCCTGAAAGTTACTTATGCGCTTCATCTCTGATGTTGCAGCTGAGCTGTGTTCCACCATCCCTTCAAGTCTTCAACAGTACGTCTGGCCCCATGTTGGAGTCACTCGGTGACCGAGGCTGTGCAGAGTATCCGAAGCACTACAGCTTCATGGCTGTGATGTCGCTCGTCGCCACCGCCATGTTGGTACAGGTCAGCCACCTGATTAAACTGGGCCTCATGGTGCTGGTCGTCACAGCAACTGGAGCTGTTAATATCTACAGCTGGCGGGACATATATGACCTGTATGACTATATACAGTTTGCCTCATACAGGTGAGAAAACAGACCAATGAACAGTGTACATTTATGCAATTTATTGAAAATACATAAATAAAGTGTGATAAGCCGATAGAGAAAGATTCTGCTATCTTTAGTTGCTTTTGTTGGTTATAAAATACAGTTGTAAGTCCAGTGTACATTAATTAACAACACAAAATGCTGCTAGGTCTGTATGTATTATCATTTATTCTGCCTCCATCTTTGTGTTTCCAGGACATCCATGGTGCCATCCAAGTACCTCATGACCGTGATGATCATTGTCATGATGATTGGCTTCTACTTCTATGCCCGCCATGTGAGTCACTTTCTCCTGTACACCCACGCTGTATCACACTTTGCTGGCCCACAGCCTGTCTGCTACAGCCTTGAAAGTCAGCACCTACAGAGGAAAGCTTCCTGTAACAAGGCACAGCAATTATCACATTTCTATACTTTCAGGATCTTAATATTATATGACTTTCATTTCTTCTGTGGTGTGCGTAGTTGGAGCGTCAGTCCAGGAAGCTGTTCCTGTGGAAGATTGGTGTGCACGACCAGAAGGAGAGGGTGTTTGAGATGAGACGTTGGAATGAAGCGCTGGTCACCAACATGCTGCCGGAGCATGTGGCCAAACACTTCTTGGGCTCTAAGAAGAGGGATGAGGTACAAGTTACAGTGTCATTTAGATCTGTGGGTGTTTGGGGGTGGTGAGAATAGAAGAGGAAAACAATGTGAGTGACAGATGTCAGGAAGGAGGAGGAGGAGGAATGGCAAACAGCATTATGCTATTTAAGAGCCATTCCAGCTTACACATTTATCAGGGGCAATGGAAATAACTGGCCAAATATAATTTGTTAATTGCATCATATAAGTAATGAAGGTCCCCCGTGCCCCTCCGAGGATAAGCGGTATAGATAATGGATGGATGGAAGTAATGATTATTATTATGTGACACCTGCACCTTCATTTCATTTCAGTTCATTGCATATCAGTGCCATCTTGTGGTCTATTTCATAATTACATATTAGTCCTCTGGTGACTTCCAATAATCAGTGATAATGAGCTGTTTGTTAAAGAAAAACTTTATCAAAGAATAATAGAATCCATATAAAATCAGAGCACACTAACATCATGTCGTTGGTCATTGGTAGGAGCTGTACAGCCAGTCTTACGATGAAATAGGTGTGATGTTTGCCTCTATCCCCAACTTTTCTGATTTCTACACCGAAGAGGGCATCAACAATGGAGGCATCGAGTGCCTCCGGATTCTCAACGAGATCATCTCAGACTTTGACAGCGTGAGTCCCAGCAGTGTTTGCACAGCTGGCTGTATATACTGAGAACTAATGGTACAACTCTCATGTGACATTGTGGTGTGAACAACCCGCTACGACTTCCCTAGACTAACTGATGTGCACTTTCTCCGCCAGTTACTAGACAGGGATGAGTTTCGCTTCATCACTAAGATCAAGACAATAGGAAGCACCTACATGGCCGCCTCAGCACTCACTCCAGAGAGCAACATGAACGGATACAGCAACCGCAAGGTGTGATACTGTAATAAACCTTCTTTCAGAGAGAGAACGGAGAGAGCCCGCCCACAGAATCCCCTGCTGTGGGCACCAAACGAATGAGAACAGAGCCTCGGGTTTCCACAAAATATAATGATCTTTATTATATTTCACACATAAATTACTGCCCGATCACCACCAAAAAAAGGGAAACAGACAGTCCTCCTTGGTCCCCCTACCCCCCCTTAAGCCAGACTATCAATCAGTGATCAATTGGTTCACAACAGCCCGCGTTAAACACCCTCCCTGCGCCACTTCACAATGTCCACCACAAGTGTTTACACATCAAACGCGGTCACTATTTCACCACTCACACTGCAACTCCCCACGTGGTGGGTTATTGACCCACTTTTTGTCGTCTGGCCGGCGTCTAAAAACTAACATAACACACATTACTGGACATACACAAAAACCAACACTCTAAAATTACACTTAACTCCCCGAAGGCTCCGGACCCTCCCCCAGGGTCTGAGCAATCGCTCCGTCCGACCTCGATCTAGGCCGATGCGAAGTGGCCACCACACCGGCCTGATGCGTCGACCCGGTATATCAGCTGCAGGAGCCTGGAACGTGATGGGCTAGAAAGCTAGCTACGCACGCCTATCCAGCCCCACTGTCACTACTTTGGCCCTACCTATGGCTGGAACCTCTCCCTAGTCCCCGCTGACTATCTTCACCGCCGGCAGCCCTAACCGGCATGCGAGCGGCCCCCACCCACTGAAAGTGCGTGGTAATACTCTCGCTCCAACCTTCACTTCTCACCCACGCTCCCGCTTGGCTCCGCAGCAACCCCCCTGGAGCTCTCCTTCTCTCCCCTTTATCCTCCCAGTCCTCTCCTCATCACAGGTGCCACCACTTTCCCTAATTACTCCCCACACACCTGCCAATCCCCTCTCGCTTATCGTCATTCACTACANACGTGGTGCGTTATTGACCCACTTTTTGTCGTCTGGCCGGCGTCTAAAAACTAACATAACACACACATTACTGGACATACACAAAAACAAACACTCTAAAATTACACTTAACTCCCCGAAGGCTCCGGACCCTCCCCCAGGGTCTGAGCAATCGCTCCGTCCGACCTCGATCTAGGCCGATGCGAAGTGGCCACCACACCGGCCTGATGCGTCGACCCGGTATATCAGCTGCAGGAGCCTGGAACGTGATGGGCTAGAAAGCTAGCTACGCACGCCTATCCAGCCCCACTGTCACTACTTTGGCCCTACCTATGGCTGGAACCTCTCCCTAGTCCCCGCTGACTATCTTCACCGCCGGCAGCCCTAACCGGCATGCGAGCGGCCCCCACCCACTGAAAGTGCGTGCTAATACTCTCGCTCCAACCTTCACTTCTCACCCACACTCCCGCTTGGCTCCGCAGCACCCCCTGGAGCTCTCCTTCTCTCCCCTTTATCCTCCCCTTCCTCTCCTCATCACAGGTGCCACCACTTCCCCTAATTCCTCCCCACACACCTGCCAATCCCCTCTCGCTTATCGTCATTCACTACAATACTTTAACAACTTATATCTTAAATATACCCTTGTTACGAGTGTAACAATCTGTTGTACCATTTTATTTTAACTGGCGCTGCATATGGTGATGATAGCAACTCTGAAAGTTGTACTGTTGTTCCACAGCCAGAGGAACAGTCACTGATTGAACGCTGGCAGCACCTCGCTGACCTGGCAGACTTTGCCTTGGCTATGAAAGTCACCCTCAACAACCTCAACAAACAGTCCTTCAACAACTTCATGCTCCGAATCGGTTAGTGTATGTGTGTGTGTAAGAATGTCTTGTGTGCACATTTGCAAGCGTGTATGTTCATGTTTCCATGCTGATGTCCTTCAGGTCTGAATAAAGGGGGAGTTTTGGCTGGAGTGATTGGGGCTCGTAAACCTCACTATGATATCTGGGGCAACACAGTCAATGTAGCCAGCAGAATGGAGTCCACCGGAGTGATGGGAAACATCCAGGTAGCACAAACACAAAAGCAGACATACAACACACTTGACATACAATGTCTCCTGTTATTACTCTCTTTTGCTTATTTCATGCTCATTCTCAACTTCTGAATCCTGATTTTGGCCATCTCCTTTAAATGTTATGTCCTGCTCTGCCCTCAGGTGGTCGAGGACTGCTATGACATCCTGAAGGGGTATGGCTTCCGCTTTATCCGAAGAGGGCCCATATTTGTCAAAGGGAAAGGGGAGCTGCTAACCTTCTTCATGAAAGGAAAAGACATACCCAGTAGCAATGGCGGTCCAGTGACCACTGCCCTTCCACACCAAGTTGGGGACCTTCCCTGACTATTTTCACCTGGTGAAAAGCCATTAACACAAGGATAAGCCTGGGCAGAATGTCCATTCCGCTCAATTTCTCTCATATACATAGGTTATTTACGTAGATCTTTTTCATATGCTCTGTAGCAATGTAAAGCATATGGAAGTAGACCAACACAACAAAATAATACTATTGTGAGCATCACAAGTGTGAAATACCATTCCACCCACAAAGGAATTTAAGAACAGAAACTGATTCTGTATAGTTGTACATAATTCAGGCTCCTGCATTACAGATTCTATACCTTTGCACTTGATTCATAGAGTGCTATCAGAGTTACAAGCTTGGAACAGACATATAAATTACTTTTCTGTGTTGTTTTACCTTGAGCTCAGGTTTTGTAAAATAATGTAGCTTAATCACACTGTATTTATACTGTGTTAATAAAACATGTTTGCACTATAGTTTTTGAGATTATTTTGTGGCTCTTGAGATGCAGTGTTGATGGGTCCATCTCATGGTCCAACATATTGTCGAGAGCAGCGTTTCAACTGGATTCTACACAAGTCATCTGCACAACATGCACATGCAGCTTGGAGGGGTCTAGTTTGATTAGATTAATGACTAAATATTGGGTTTAATGGCCCTGCACATGGTTTTACATTATATTATATTATTATGACAGATAAGACATATGCTCAGGGTGAAAGTGAGCAGAGCTTTATGGCTGCCAAATTCAACGAACCAATAGGAATGGTAAGTTGTCCCACCTTAGTTATAACAGCAGCACAGTCTGTCCACGACCTCACAGTCTTAAGAATTATGCTAATCAGGATAAATTACTAGAAATACCTGTGGTTGTGGAGCATGGCTGTGTAGGGGCTTTCATTTGATCTTTTTCATTTAGTCTGATAATTAGAACTGATCAGTAATCTAATTATAAATACAATGGACATTACTCTGGTCACTTGTTACTGGTTTATTCATTCATTCACTGATTAATTCATTTGCACATAGCAAAAAGACCTTGATCAGCCTTCATCAGCTTGTTTTCCTGTAAGGTTTAGGGGACAAATGGGCTTAGATGGATCAGTTACATCACAGTCTGTGATTTAAATGTCTACAAGAGCATGGCCCCACTACAAAAAATCAAAACAGTTGAAACACGACTCTTACCATCAGACTGGCTCACTAGAATGGCTTACTAGGACACTTAATGGCACTGAGCCATCAATAATGTTACTTGTTACACCTGTGCTTTTCTGGCTAAGTCATGTCAAAATGTCTGCTGTGGAAGATATCTATTTTTATTAGTGTTTCTTTCCATACTAATATTTAGACTAATGAAAATAATAATATATAATAACTGAATAATATTAATAAGAATTATGATGATGACAGCGATGATGCTGATTTGTAAGGTTTTTAAAAGTCACTGGAATTAATATATAGATTAAGGTAACAATGTGGTGACAGATGTGTGGCACCTTTTTTATGTGAGTTTTATGGTTATCACAACTTTGCGGTCAACTTTGAAGGAGGCATTCAAAGTAGCACATTTCACAGCATATAATAACCACTCTTACTCTTTATGATATAGGCCTACAGCTATTGCTACTTTTATTTTATTTTTCTGTTTACATAATCATGTCTAATATTTTCCATGTAGTGGTCAAGTCAACTTTCAGCCCAAAGTAGCCCTTCTACTTAGGCCTGTTCTTGGAGATAATTAATTTGGGTCTAGGTGATTTAACGTTATTGAGATGAGAGAGGTTTAGACACCCGTGGGAAGTCAATATAAATTTCACACATTGTGCTAATTTAAAATTCCGGATATATTAAAGTCAAATCTCTGGAGACATTCAAATGAATTTTAATGTGATGTGTTATTGTTGTCAGTTAATTATTATGCTAACTAGGTTCTCATGCGCCACCCATGGATTATAATTCTACCCGGAAGACTGGTAGTGTAGGAATTTCCGGTTACGTCAGGGCGTCAGGACTCCATTAGAGCTGCAGCTGTTTTGAGAGAAACAACAACAAAAACGGGGTAACTGACAGCGCTTCCATATTGACAGTCCGCTCTGAGCCCGACAACGAGGCCTCAAACCTGGAAGCTTAACCTTCATTTCCCACCCGGAGCTCCGCCGGCTTCTAACCACGGCCGCTCTCGGTGAGGAAACTCTGGCCTCCGCTTCCTCCTCCTCCGACTCGGACACCGGCGGAGCGTCGCCGCCCCCGCGGAAGAAGCACCGAGCCTCGGCGGCGGAGGGAGCAGGAGAGCCCGGGGCTTCAGCAGTTGTAACAGGCCTGTCCGGAGTTGTCCTAGGACTTGCTACACACTCTCAAGCCACCTCTGCCATCCACTTTAACCGAAGTGTAGTCAACAACCTCAGCAGCAGCATGCAGGCAAACGGGGCAGGACAGGGACAAGAATCCTCGGAGCTCTCCTGCCTTAACAGCGCACAAAACGGGGAGTCATCCTCGGCCGGAGGAACCCACTCCAATGGGCTTCTCTCCAGCACAGACAACGGGAATAGTGTCGGTACCAGTAACGGGTCTTCAACCGGGCCCGGTTCGGGGACTTCGGCTGCCTCTACGGCTTCGAGCTCGGAGGTCGGCTCGTTGAAAAAGAAAAAACGATTATCGCAGGCGGAGGAAGATGTCATACGATTAATAGGGCAACATCTCCACGGACTAGGGCTGAAGTAAGTTTATTCAAAGTCGAGGAAAAACCTACAAATGCATCTAATGTAGCGTTGAACATATGAAGTGTAATCTATATTACTGGCGTTTCGCATGAAACTGTCAAACAGCAGCTGTAAAAGCGCTATTAGTGCGCTTGACAGACACAAACATTGGGGGATGGGGTAGTTAGCCTGTGAGCTCGGCAGTTGGTAGAAAGAAGGGGTCCATCTTGCACAATAACAGCTAGCTTGGTAGCTAATAGCACTAGCCTGCGCTGAGGTGTTGTGTCCTGACATTAAACCCTAATACAAACATAGAAAACAGTCTAACATATGACTGCTTTACAAGTCTATCGTGAGCTGAAGTATGTTTTACATGCCAATAGCGCCATGATGCGTTAATTAACGTTATAGATTTCGAACTGGAATAAGAGGCATTACATCATCTAACGTTAGTAACGTTTATTTAGAGATCCGCTGACTTATTATGGTTCGCAAAGCATAAAATCAGTGTCACGAGAATGGAGAAACTTCATTTAGCTTCTAAGTTAACTACACAAGCAGGATTATCGAGTTTGCAGTGTACATTTTTGTGTTTCAAGACTATTGCGAAAAAAAAGAAATGCGGAGGAAATGTTAATGTGCTGGTTGTCAATGTAGGTTTTCGCCAGGATGGTTAGTGGTTTTCTTAATTTTCCAGCTCGGCTGCCTCGGGAAAAATAACATGGTTTTTGCAAGACCTTGTGGGAGGAACATTAATAGCTCGACCACACAGTATTAACTATCGTGGTTATGAAAACTGTCCTGGTTATTTTAGTATGCCCAGTGCACCCTTTGCACGTCTTGAGCTGTCATTTCGAGCAAGTCTGTTATTTATCACATTAATCACAATATTATACAGCTACCTCATGGATATGATAACTTTCTTCGTAGATGAAATGTGTCAACAGTCGGTCGCAAACAGTGACGTGCATGTATTTATTTAAAGACAGCAGTCAATACCGTGGGTGACAGTTGGTCCTGAACTGAACAGAATCGGTTGGTTTCATGGCGGCTGAATAATGCGCTTTCTACCAACTGTGTTAGATGGAAGCGCTGTGTTTGAATCTAATTATAGCATAGTGGGGTTGTCAAGAAATGCATCTATGTCTATGTGGCTGTGGTAGCCACTGTTGGATAGCTAGACATCCGCAGATCTCTGGTGTCCAGCTGAGAAAGTGTAGCTGCCATTACAAGGCATTAGAAAAGACATCCTAACATCGCTATGTTTACAAAGAGGGTGGGTCAGGGCACGGGGATACATGGCATTGCCTGGTAAGAAACAGAGGCCCTACATTTCAGCTGGGGAAATGCAAGAGAAATCAGTGTGGTAGCCAGCTGGATGAGAGGCTCAACACAGAGCTGCTGCGCCACTCCGTTGATACCTGAGAATGATGTCATCATGCTGAAGGTGTCAACCACCCCCATCCCCAACCCATTTTCATTATCACACAGACATCTCAGCAGACTAGTTTGTGTTTGTGGTGGTGGAGTGTGTTTAGCAGAGAGGTGGTGTTTGGACAGATGTTCATGGTTGACAGGCAGAGAGGACAATGTCACCTGCAGTGGAGGCTCGGTTCATGTCAGCGAACATCCCACTGTCCACAAATAATGCTCTGGTGGCACGACTACTCTGGGCTGGCCTCTTCCAGACATTGTTGGCCATGAAATTGCCTTCGTCCTATTGTCAGCCAATGCTGTTAATATTGTCCCTGTGTTAATATTATTGTTGGAGATCTCCCATTCATCTATTTGCTATCCTTGTGAACATGGTGCAGTCGCAATGGTGAAATGACATAATGAAAAAGTTGAATAATCCTGGAAATGCCACTTCATATAATCATGTGTTAGTTTTTCAACATCATACTGACAAGCTCACATTTTCTAAAATATTAGCTATACTTTGTAATTTTTAATACATTTTAAAGTTAGCCTCTCCTTTCTTTGATACCATCTGTCTTGTGTTCATATGTCAGTCTAACTTTGTCTCTCTCTCTCTCTCTCTCTGTCTCTGTAGTCAGACAGTGGACCTGCTGATGCAGGAGTCAGGCTGCAGACTGGAACACTCCTCAGCTACCAAGTTCCGCAACCATGTCATGGAGGGGGAGTGGGACAAGGTTGGTCTTGAGTTACCATGGTTACATAATAGCAAGCGCTTTGATAGACAGGGAATTGGGGACCTTCCTACAGGTCTGTTGTCTGTATTGTTCTTTAAGATGAAGAGCTTGTGTGGTCAAGACGCCAGCAGACATATATCTTTGCAGTTGGACTTATCAACAAAAGCAAATATGATTCCTGTTAGAAGCTGTCGAAGAAATCATAAGCAAAGTACATAAAGTGGTCTGCATTTGGGCCACAATTGCACAAGCTCATACTATTATTTTTTACATGTTGTACAAGCCTCATACACATTCCTGACTAGTTCCAATGAAACTCTTTTCTTGACCAACTGAGCTTGCTGTTAAAGTGCTATTTGACTTCGCAACTGTCAAATTTAGGGCACATAGCTGTATTGAAATGCACACAGGATTTGTGTATTTCATGTCATGGATTGTATTTGTCAGAACAATATTTCATGAGCTTATAATTTTTTATATCTGACTTCTGGTGGTTGAGAAGAATGTTTGGTCAGTCAACTGGTGTTGAAATTTTAAGGAAGAGTACTTGGTAAAATAAAACTGCTTGTTATTATTATGCCAACTGAAAAGTCTAGTAAACCATTTTCTGTCATTTTTATAACAAAATAACAACCATTATTATATTAAAATATCAAAATGAAGGTTCATCAGAACACTCAAAACCTACCAGAGCATTACTACAGGATGTTCCATTAGGCCCGATAATGTGGAATTTGAAAACATTATATTTATATTGGCTCAGTTTTTATATAATTGGCTTTTAAATCAACACTCTTAGCTGTGTTACCCTGTTCTCACAACAGAATAACTCTCATTCCAACATTTTAGAGCTGAGCCTTGTAAAAGCACACATCTTATTAAAAATAGCCTTGTGAATCTTTTGGAATAATGGTCCTATGTCAGAACTGCATGATGGAAAATTAACACCAGCCTTGAGCCAAAAGGTGGTCAATTTTTGGATGTGGCAGGTTGGTTTGTACTCTCTACAAACTGATCATAAACCACCCACTCATTTGATATTTGTTTTGATTCCAGAAATCTATTTTTTTTTTTCTACTGTCAAATTGTAAAAGAGTCCAGTATTTTTAGTATCTTTTGTATTTTTTTTTTACAGTTAAGATCACGGCACATGGACATCAGCCCCATTGTTAAAGCCTCAATTTACTCATCTTAAACAAGAAAGTAACCATAAGATCTGTATTACTGCTCATGTGATTAGTTTTTTTCCCCCCTGTGCATGCATGGAAACTGCTGAGCTAACCATTTCTCTCTCTGTCTCTCCCCTCCATCACCCTCCCTTTTGTTTTGGTCCAGGCTGAGAATGATCTCAATGAGCTGAGAGCACTGATGCATTCTCCCAATGCTATTGTGGTAAGCTCCCCTTTCCCAAACCTGAACCGGGCTGAATGGCAGCCAGTCAGTTAGGAGGCTCAACTGGAGGTTCTAGAATCGTACCCTTTTTTTTAAAATGCAGGTTTGCAGGTTCTTGTTGTGGAACACTGAAAGCTAAAATGTTCTGGATGATGTCTCGGAAAGTTTAGCGGCAGGAATGGATACCACATTAGATTTATGGTTATGAGTGCATGATTCTGTTGTTTTTAAGCAAAGTGTGGGTTGACGTTGCAAGCATGATTTGCTTGTCCTTAGATTGATTAAAACGAATAGACTCAAAATAGGCCCGTTTTTTATTTTTTAATTTAAAATGTATTACTTAATGATTTGATTTATATATTTCATGCAACTAGAGCTCTCCTGATTGGCTGGCCCGGGTGATATTTGCTGATATTAGCCGGTTGCAGATACATCTATTGGTGTGTATGGCAGCAGATACATAACAAGAAATGCCAAAGATATGTTTGAAGTAGTTTAGAAACAGTTCTTCATTATTAACACTGGAGAGTTTATTTTTCAAATTTAAAATATCTTGTTTAATACATATCATTGTCACAATTCATTTAATAAAACAAATTAAGAGCTACTTATTGAAAATGATCATTTATATTAAAAGAAATGCATATTGGCCAATATAGCTCAAAACTCGATGTCAGCTTTAAAAATTTTAAGTTTTAAATCAGATGGCACCACAGTTGTGTCCCATTTCCTACATAGTAATTCTAACAGGGTCTTGAGTATGTGCTGCATCCAAACTGAAGAAGTGATAAAATTAAGTGTACTCACTACTCAAAGATTTTAGTATGCATGCCAGATTTGCTTGATTTTTGAGTGTGATGATGTTGATTTACACTATTGCCCCACGATGCATTCAATTTTTTAAAAAAACCAACAAAACTTTCTATTAAAGTTTGCAAATATGAAATTGGCAGTTTGATAGACGTCTGTAACTCTTCTTGTATTATTTCTTGTTAATACAAAATTATAAAAGTACATGTATGCTGACTGCCAAAGATTTGTATGACGGTACCCACTTTACAGTATTAGTTTGGAAATGGGACTTGGCTCCAGCTAATTAGCCCCAGCTAGCATGCAAATTAGCAGACAGGATGAGCTTCAAAAGTGGTCCCCTGTGTCTCAGTCAAATTCCTGCTGCTCTGTGTTAGAAGTCTGTCTAACTGCCATTACCAGTTGGGTTATTGAGATAATGGCTGTAGCTGTTGATGTTCAGCTCTATGTACAATGTGGGTAGCCATTTTAGGTCTTAGAGTTGTAGCAGGTTAATGTTGTCAATGTCAACATGACTTTCACTGCAGCTCTAGTGGGCAGTTACCTTATATCACAGGCCTTGAGATTTAGGAGATGTCTGTGTGTTTTTGCACTCTTTTATTTGTAGACTTTTGGGAGTGGATGTTTTCTTGAATTTATGTGTAGTAGGTTTAACTGTGCTTGCAGCAGTTGCCAGGGCTGCGGCTCCTACTGCATACCTCAGATAAGACTGAGACTCTTAGCAGCAACTGGTAAACACTTGCCAGTGGTCTTCAGTATGAAGGAAGTTGATGCTGAGTACCATCATGTCTTGGGCACATCTATGAGTATGTTCTGATAAGGACTACTATGCTGCCTTGCAATATGCTACCACCATTTTGAGTTTTGATGGCAGATGACGGCATACATTTCATATCTGGATTTATTTATTTTTTATATGGTGATTTATTTGTACTGGCTTAGATTTTAAGCTTTTTATGTCCTTCTGTAGTCATGCAGACCAGCTGTTGTTGGATCAGTGGTCGAATCACTTCTTATCAATGTCAAAGGAAAACCTGACCCAGTAGTAGCTTATTTGTCATTCTTTTCTTCCTTCTCTACTCTCTTCAGTTTTTATAACGTCTCGTCTCTGTGCCTCTCTTTTTCTACTCAGCGTATGAAGTTCCTGCTACTGCAGCAGAAGTACCTAGAGTATCTGGAGGATGGCAAAGTCCTGGAGGCTCTGCAGGTGCTCCGGGGCGAGCTGACACCACTCAAGTACAACACAGATCGCATCCACGTACTAAGCGGGTACTGTTACAAGTTTAATATTGCATCTGTCTCGTAGCACTCATCAAACTGTTCACCCTGTCTACACAAATAGACACCTACAAACAGCTCTTGGGTAGCTCTGTAATCACTAATACAGCTCCCACCACTGGAGAGCCAACTATAGAGCCAGACTTTTTAATGGAGCCTGGTTTGTCATTCTCAAGTATCAGGACAGTTTTTAACCAGTTGAAAGTGATATGTTCAATGATTTAAGTATGTTTAATGTTGAATCTTGTCACATACCTACTGTTTATCAGGTTACACAATCAATTGTAGAGTAGGATGATTGGTGTATTTATCTTGAATAGTCTCTGAAAAAGCGTGACTATTGACTCTGATTTTGTTTTTAGTCCTAAACTGCACTAATGTAGATTTCTTTCACAGCATGTTAAAAATCAATGGCTTGGATCAATATTCCTCAATGATCTCTAGCTTGCTATTAATTTGGTTCTCCAATATACATATTATACTAATAATATGTTCTTCTGACATACTGTGTAAGTGTTTCAGTAGCTGTAGGATAATCCAATCCATGGTCTGATCAATACACTGTGCTCTCAGCAAACACACTCCTCTGGTCCATTATGTAATCAATTAGTGTGCATTGATCTCTCAACGCTGCCTACAAGCCTGTTTGTCTTAACAGTCTGTCACTCAATTGACAGAATAATGTATTGATCTGTCACTTGTCTCAGGTCAATCAGTCGGCTGTATCCAAATGTGTCCTTGGCTCAGTCATGCATTTCTGTCAGCTCCTCAAACAATACCTGCGTGGAGTTTCCTCATTTTAGGTTCTACAACATACTGTATCAATGTACAGTAATGCTTGCAACTTTTCAACATGTATACCTTTTTTTGTTGTATTTTTTATTATATTATAATGTAATAATCTTGCTGTGTATGTTAGCGTTTTCTGTGTGTGTTGTTTAGCTTGAGCCGTGTGCTTGTGTCTCCCTGCAGGTACCTGATGTGTAGCCATGCTGAGGATCTGAGAGCAAAGGCAGAGTGGGAGGGCAAGGGCACCGCCTCACGCTGCCGACTGCTGGACAAATTACAGAGTGAGGAGACGTGCCTATGCAATGACTCTGTCACATGTTGCATGACTGCAACGCTACTACACACACAACCCATATTGCAGGGGCAATTTGTCTGCTTTTATCTCTCCTTGCAGCATACCTGCCACCTTCTGTGATGCTGCCCCCTCGGCGGCTGCAGACCCTGCTGCGGCAAGCAGTGGAGCTGCAGAGGGACCGCTGCCTCTATCACAACACCAAGCTGGACAGTAGCCTGGACTCAGTCTCTCTCCTCCTCGATCATGTCTGCAGCAGGTTGGTTCTGCACAGCTAGCATGCTGCTCAGGCCCCTCGAGACCTCAGTGTTAAATGATCATACTGCAGCATCTGATATCTATGCACCAGTTGACTTACTATTGTTATAAATTATAATGTTGAGGCACAAGCAACTCTCCTTATTGTCTTGCCCCTAGCATCTTACTATCCTGTTCTTGTTGTTTCATAAGTTTTAACCTTTATAATTTACTCCCTCCTATCCTTGCCCTGTATTTGTATATTGGATTTGGCTGTGTGATTGCAACATGTTGAGATATAGATGATTATAAGGTAAGAAGACCTACTATTGCTCACTCACGCAATGAAAATTTTAACATTTGGTCTTTCTCCATGTCACAGGAAGCAGTTCCCCTGTTACACCCAACAGATACTGACAGAGCACTGTAACGAAGTGTGGTTCTGCAAATTCTCAAACGACGGCACCAAACTTGCCACTGGCTCCAAAGACACTACTGTCATAATTTGGCAAGTGGACCCGGTGAGTGTGAAAAATGCCTAAATAAACACACTACCTCCTTTTTTATGATTTAGTCCACAGCTAAAATTATCCTGCAGGAATGTAGTGGTCAGGCATTTATATATTTGAGGCAGGTATGTCATTAAACACATGTAGCTCCTTTTTGGAGCAGTCTGGAATGTTTTTGAATATTTCATATAATGTCATATAACTTCTTGCCAACCAATGTGCACTTCTTTGACTTTACAGTGGTTCTAGCTAACAAATTTTCAAACCAAACGAGGGCCCAGCCCTCTGTGTGTCTAAATTAATTTAATCATAATCCTCTTCATCCTATCTTCGCATAGGAGAGCCACCAGCTGAAGCTGCTGCGAACCCTGGAGGGTCATGCATACGGCGTCTCCTACTTAGCCTGGAGTCCCGACGACACCTACCTGATCGCCTGTGGACCTGACGACTGCTCTGAGCTGTGGCTCTGGAATGTTCAGGTGACATTTATACTCGCGAGTTTCAGATAACACTGTTTTTAACTTTCCATAGGTTTCCGTATGCCAACTCCATTTTTACATGTGAACGTGATAGTGAATATTTGTACAAAAGCATCCAACGGGGGTGTCAAAGACTTCAAATTCAGTAAACAAGTGGAAAAGAAAAACATGCCTTAAGCCTCCCATAGATACTGTGTAGGCTGTGTGTACTCAGTGACCTCTCCTCTTCTCCCTTCCCCTCCCCTTTCTTTTCCCTTCATTCACCCCTCCCCCACTCTTACTTAATGTTTCTTCTTGCTATCTCCCTCCCCCCTATTTTTCTCTCCTCCTCTGTTTTTCCACTGTATTTGCCAATATCCTTGCTGACCAGACGGGGGAGCTGCGGACCAAAATGTCCCAGTCCCATGAAGACAGTCTAACCAGTGTGGCATGGAATCCCGATGGCAAACGCTTTGTCACCGGGGGACAGAGGGGACAGTTTTATCAATGTGTAAGTGGATGGATCATTTTTCCACTTTATTTTCAGTATTGCAGTATTGTTTTAATGTGTTTGTACAAGGAAATGCCTCCAAAATGTATTGTCCATTTTCCTCTGCAGAATTATCATCTCTGTACTCATTGTCTGTAATCAATCAATGCTGATTGCCTGGTGTGTTTTGAAGGTGCTGGAGGCTTGCAGGGTGTGTTTTTATAAAAAAAAAAAAAAAAAAAGAGAGAAGACACTGTATGGGAATCATGGTATATGTATAGCAGCTGTTATGTGTTGCGTTGACCTTAAACAGGCAGCTTAAAGATATTTGGATCTTTCCTCATATTGATTTTCCAGCCATGAACCCTATGAAGGATGTGTCTTTTATTACATTTTGTTGGGATGATGGTTTATGTATGTATCTATGCATGTTGAGCAGATCTCTGTGTAGTTAATGTATGTAAATGTTATGCTAGAAATGAAAATTTGAACTTATTTTACATTTATTTATTTCATACATTGTAAAAAGCTGTCAAACTGCAGAAATGGCTCAGAGAGAAGTATAGTAGAAATGCCAAAATGTACATTCAGTTGGTGTTGTGTGACAAATGTTGTTTTTCTAAAATAGATCAGCCTATATTTGCCAGTAATCCACTATTAAATCGCATGTTGTTGAGAGGAAGTAAAGCGGTTTGACATTGCATGATCCGCAGGTTTTACTTTGTTTTAAAATGAGCATTGTGTTGGTGTCTGTACAGAAAGAAAGGGCATCCTCTTGTTAAATAAGGCTGCTATGCCACGCTATGCTTTGTCCGTGTTTTCATTCCCCTGTCAAGACTGAGAGATGAGGGCTCTGCTGTCTGTGTTGTCAGGACCTGGACGGTAACTTGTTGGACTCCTGGGAGGGCGTGAGAGTGCAGTGCCTGTGGTGCCTGAGTGATGGCAGAGCAGTGCTGGCCTCGGACACCCACCAACGTATCCGGGGGTACAACTTCGAGGACCTTACGGACAGAAACATGTATGTGTCGGCCCTAATAGTCCCTGCACAGAGCGTGATTTATTGACATCTCCATGACTCTCCTCTTAGCTTTGTTGCATCTGTTAGGGCAAAACAACTCACAGCTTTATCATTAGAGTTTGGTGACCTCATGTAAATTCCAGCTGTGCAGGGCCTCATTAATAGCATTTTGACTGTCGATGGATGGATGGATGGATGGATGGATGGATGTACTGATGGATGATGTACTTTATTGATCCCGTGAGGGAAATTGTTTTGTTGCAGCAGCAGCACAATCAACAATACAATAAGAATAACCATAGAAAAATAAAGAGCACAATTGCAGATCTCCAGAATATTAATAGAGAAGAAAATATAAAACAAAATAAAGAGCAGAATTGCAAATCTGCAGAACAAGACTCTGAATACAATAAGAGGAAATAAAAGTAAATAAATAAGCAGCAAAATGGCAGTGAATAATATATACAATATATGTACGATATAAACAGTATGTACAGATGATGGTACAACAGTGTGTTCACCAGTCACACAGAGGTGAGCTGTTGTACAGAGTTATGGTGAAAGGTAGGAATGATTTCCTAAAATGTTCTTTGCGACAGCAGAGCTGAAGGAGTCTGTTGGAAAATGATCTCCGCTGTCTTTGTAGTGTGTCATGGAGTGGGTGGGATGGATTGTCCATGATGGAGAACAGTTTGTTCAGGGACCTCCTGCTCCTCAGTAGATATGTATGCATGGTACTTTCAGTGGAATTCATGTTCTCTTGTAGCACAACAAATTGTGCAACAAGTCAAGGTCTGTCCAAACATTTGCATACTATCGAATTGTTAGTATCATGTCTTCAAGATACCAAGATTTCCACATCAGCTATATATTTGCATTATTCAATACAGTGCCTGACTGCCTGTTTATTATTTACATGTCCTTTACAGAGTTCAGGAGGACCACCCTATCATGTCTTTTACTGTTTCAAAGAACGGAAGATTAGCTTTGTTAAATGTAGCAACTCAGGTAAGCTTTTTGACCAACTCCTCCATTATCAATGTCAGTTTATTTGCTTGTAAAGCACATTTTTGTTTTGAGAAACACTATGCAGGATGTTTCAGTAATTACAGGCTGCTCTTCTACAACCTTTTTGTAGGGAGTGCACCTGTGGGACCTTCAGGACCGGGTGCTGGTGAGGAAATACCAAGGTGTGACCCAGGGCTTCTACACCATCCACTCCTGCTTTGGAGGACACAACGAAGACTTCATTGCCAGTGGCAGCGAAGGTACAAAAGATTTAGTTCTTTGACTGCCCCTGCTAACATAACCTAACATTTTCTTCTCATTCTGTGGACTTTGTGTGAGTCAAGAATCTTGCTGTTTTTGGTTTGTGTTTAGTAAAAAAACATAGATGGTCCTGCCATCTAAGTTTTCTCTCAGTGTGGTGTGATGTAGTGCAGTTTTATGGTGATTTGAGTAATCCCTTTCTTACTGCCTGTTGCATGGGATCACTGCTGATTAGTGCACTAGAATTTACTCATATGAACAGACTTGACATAAGTCTTGCTTCAGCAGTGATTGTTCAGTTATGGGCTTGTAAAAGAATACAAAGTTATTCTCTTTTTCTTTCATATTTCTGCTCTCTAACAATTATCCATGTGTTCTCATATTTCCTCCCGTTTGCTGAATATCCTGACTCCCACCTGTTTTGTTGCCTCCGTCATCCCTTCTCTGCAGACCACAAAGTATACATCTGGCACCGGCGCGGTGAACTTCCCATTGCTGAGCTAACAGGCCACACACGCACCGTTAACTGTGTGAGTTGGAACCCAGCCATCCCAGGACTCATGGCTTCTGCCTCAGATGACGGCACGGTGCGTGTCTGGGGTCCTGCACCCTTCCTCGACACACAAGAAGCGGACGGACTCAACGGTAATAACCAGATCTGTTTTTACCATGGTGCAAGTAAGCTTTGTTAGCTCAAAAATAGTCATGGATTGCATCTACTTGCTGATGTTCACCGTACTGACTATTTAAAACCTGTTCTCTAGAGAGTCAGCTGAGATCATCTTTTTGGTAAAGCGTCACTTTTTTTTCTCCTCAGAGAACTGCAGTAACATGGACAGTTGATGGTCACTTCATGGACCAGATGACATCTCTCTTTAACAACAATCCAAGAATCCCACAATAAAACAAAATCTAAATGGGCGAATAAAATCTAACACCGACCCTGAAGCAAGTGAAGAATAACAAACAAAAGCCACCAAGACAAAAGAGAAAACAAAAAATGTGTCTCCTGACTGGTCTAGACAAAACAGTGGAGATCATGATGGACTCTCTGAAAAATTCAGGTCCTCGTCCAAAACCTGATCCCGACCCAGAGGAAAACCAGTCAACACCCAGCGGAATACGACCGCCATCCACTGGCGAGCTGTAATGGCTATTGTCCTCCTCCAGCTGACCCTTCTTCCCCCATCTCACTGCATGGTCACCAGCCATGCCAGGTCCTCGCAGAATTTCCCAGGAAACCCACTTCCACCTTGAGCTTGGAGCACATCTAGTCCTCGTGATGCCTCCAGACAGACACCGCAGACCAGCCGTCTACTCATTGGACTACATCTGTCTGCCTGTTTGTCTCTCACATTTCCTGTAAAATGTCTCCATGGACACAGGCGGGGTGTTGTTGGGGGAGGATGGTGCATAGGGGGATATAGTAACTCTTCTGTATGTTTGTTTTCCCTCTTCCCCACTCTCTTGCTATATTCTCCGCATTCGATCTGTTGGACAAAGGCTGAAAATCCACCATAAAAACACTGACCGAGCAGCTGACAAAGAATACACACAAAAAAAGGCTATGCTAAATGTCAGGATTTTTTTATGATAGTCATAGCGTTATTCTCATTTAAGATGTGAATCTTAGATCAAGTAGTTCCCGTGGAAAACTTTAGCGTGAAGATTCCACTTTCTGTTTCTCGACATTAGGAAACTTTTTATTCCTTAATTTAACTTCTAACAAGGACAGTCGCTGTAATGTTTCCAACTGACAGCCCCCAACCCCCTCTGTCGAGCTAGCTACCGCACAACTCCATTACATCTGCCTAACGAGGGGGGCGGACAGAGGGATTCACAGGTCACTCATCAACGGTGAGGGTGTCAGATGTTGTTGGTGAGGTGGGGTTTCCTCTGTCAGGACACATACTCTGACCTTTCTCTAAAGACATGCTTTCAGATGTGAAAGAGTGCAACTTGGACTGCACACCGGCGACTGCTGTCCCTCCTCTGCGTGAGTGAGTACGAGTTCTGCATGCACACATTAGTGTGAGAGTTGACATTTGTGGGTGCAGGTTTAATCAGCGCGTGTTTTTATACGTGTGCTCAATTCACACCAGCAGAAGATCCACACACCCCCACCCCCTTCCCCTGTGCCCCTAATCCCATAGTGAAATTGTAAAGAGGATTTTAAACCAATTCTAAGTTATCCAAAGCCCCATAGGGACCTCTATCTGTGGAACAAAGAATACTTGAGAGCCATTTTGTAAAAGAAAAACTTTTCTTTAATCCGGGGCTTTAATTTTTACATTAGAGGTTTTTTTTCTCCTTACCATGCGGCATTCAAACGGCACTGAGTTATTGGCAATGAATCATCTTTGTGGGGAAAAGGAAATTTAGAAAAAAGAGCAATTTTAATGAGGCATGTTTTCAAAAAGCTGTAAAGTGTTATTAGCAAAGGGTCATTTCATATGAGAAGATAATCATTGTAATTATTGGACGAGTAGTTGGAGAGAAGAGGCACCGATAACCAGAACCACTCTCTTTGAGCCCACAGTGTTAGGGAGTGTTGTTGCAATTCTAAAAAACACACACACACACACACACACACACACACACACACACACAAACTGCCTTCCTGTTCATACAGTTGCACACAAACCTTCAGTATGTATGACACCCCCACCCCTCACGGAACTTTGAGTGCTCTCTTACATACCTACTGCAATGGCATAAATCCACGAGGTTCTCATAGTCTTATGTTCACCACACTTGCCATTCTGATGGCTTAAAAGGTTGCACTGGCAAAGACTCAAAACCTAACAGGAGACTGCTGAAGGATTTGAGCCCTCACTATGTCTCTATGCACCCAAAAGCAGTGACTGATCATCTTGTAGACATTATAAAACTGAACCTCACACATATAAGGCATAGCAGCCTCATCTCGAGGGTACCACTCTTGGAGCTTAGAGAGAATTCAGCATTAACACCCCACACCCCCCACCCCAAGCCCCTTGTTCTCCAGCCAAGTTATTTGGTGGTCAGTGCACCATTCAAAGCTTTCTTCCTCCCTTTTTCAGGGTGTGTAATGACTATTTGCTACAGACTGATATACAGTAAAACATGTTTAAAATCAGTGCTTTTCTGTCTGTTTTTATTGAACTTTTGTTACTTCAATTTTTTTGTTCACATTATATCATTTTTGGTTGACCTCTATCCCTGTATGATCATATTAAAATATAACCAGACATTTGGAGTCCTCATTTTATTTTGTAATCTTTATAATCCCTGTTATCTTTCTTTTTTATTTTTTTTTTTTTTTTGTTTCTTTATATTCAGTTGCGTTTTATCTACCACTACTATTACAAATGAATATGCACAGTAACACCCATGCCAATTGGAGTGGGAAGAGTTTTTAGGAAGTGTGTTACCTACAATCAAATCAGGTTTGAACTATCCACCCCTCGCCTTTAAAGAGTTTCCTTCATGTGAAAGTCTGCTTTATCGCATGTCTGTGTAATTGACCGAAACTTCTCTCGGTGTGCCATTATTGATCGGTGGTTGCCACTTCTCTTACCCTCATCAAAGCCAAATCACTCGAGGCGCTCTGGTGTTTTCTGTAGGTTACGTGTGTCATGGTCCGATATTCACACTCTGGAAACCTCTATCTCAACTCCTGGACTGCAGAATGGACTCCTTCTGCGCTCGACATTGTTTTAGAAGACTTGAGGCGAATCATACACAAACAAGAGTTTCAGTAAAGCCCATCATTCACCTGCTGGTGGCAAATGCTATGTCTGTATGCAACCTGGTGTCTACTCTTCTTTTGTCTGAGTTTACCAAGGGAGTTGTTTCTGATTTAACTACGTCTTATTTCTCTCTCAGAGGTGGTGCTGGTGGTGCTGGGTAGGGGCTGGGTGGGGAATACGAAGGGCTTACTGTAGCATCTCTAAGCTTCTTGGGCTAGGGCGGGAAAGGGTGACGTGTGGCTTTGCGTTCAATGTGTTATTTACAAAAGTGATTGTACTGTTTTGTATTGTTGTGTAGGAAAAGTGTTATGTATGCATATTTTCAATAAAGCATTCAGGGTTTTGAAAAAAAAGGCCCATGGAAGTTTGGAAGTTTGATGGGGCAAGAGATTCTGAAGGCCCCTAGAACAAAGTTTCAGATGCCCAGAAAACTCATCTCTGCCGCCGTTAAACACAGGAAGAGGATCCAGGTTGGCCCTTACTCACTGCTTTTGGCAAAGCCTGTGTCATGGGGTCTGTAGTGGAAAACACTGGGTTGAACTTCTGTCAAAGTTCTACTTTGTATTCAGTCATTTATTTCTTGAAAGCAATGTCTGGAGGCAGACGATCTGGTAAGAGGCTATCTTCAATGCCATTAGGAATAATAAGAACAATTGCCAATAAAGTGACGTTATTTTGAGTAAACCTTGTTGGCCATACATTTCTATACAAAACTTGGTGTTTACTGTGGGAAGTATAGATGCACAAGGCATGGGTGCTGGTAAAATGTGTGAGAATATCTTTGTAGACCCAAAGTGTTCAATATTAAAAGTATAAATGAGAAATGAAGTAATTAATCATGTGAATTAATGCAGACAAAATATATAATAAAGCCACAGAACTGTGAAATAATCCAACACATTTTTTAACTTGGTTGTTGCTTTGCAGAGAGCATGCTGGCTCTGCCCTGTTTGCCTTGATTGACAAATAACGGCTTTGTGATGAAAAGTGGTATTATGAAAAAAAAAAAGGACCATTGGGGAAATTAAAAGAAGAACTTTGAAAAAGGACCTTTTAAAATATAAACTGCTGGATTGAAATAAAAGTGACCTGCAATAAACTGACACAATTAAATAACATTTCATAATGATGAGATGAGTTTTTAAAATGTACTGGATTATTTCACTATTTTGTGATAATATTAAATATTTTGTGTGAATTCATTCATATGATTTATTAAGTTCATATAATGTATTTATTTAATATAGACCACTGTGACTGTGAGTCTCCATTAATCTGCATGAGTGTGATACTCATTGTACCACCTGGTATTTCTAAGTCTACGTAAAAACAAAAAACTAAACTTTTAGACAAATATTAAAGTTAGTGCAAATAAAAGTTAATAATAAAATAGTGAAAGGGTAAAAAAAGGGCATCGAACCAGCAATAAATATAATGTCAACAAACAATGTGGGATTAAGGCCTAGTTAACCTACAGTTCACTCAGATCTAACCACTGTGAACTTTCAAATCACCCACAAAAATCAGATGATCCAACTTCAAATCCTGCTGCAGTTTATTCCATGTGATTGCAGCAAATCATTTAAAGGTATTTTTACGGAGCTCTAGGCTGTTTTGAATTTAGGAACCTCCAGAAAGAGACGCTCCTGAGATGTAGGAAAGCAGTGAGTGTGCCTTTACTGCAGGATAGATGCAAGATCTACGGGCTGACAATGATAAGGCTAACAGAAACATCACAACAATCATATCCATCATAGAAACCCAGCTGACATGGGTTTGTGTTGCTCCATTTGAAAGGGGAGGGGCGTCCAAGCTGACGTCACACTGCTCCGCCCACCCACCCCCAACCCCTCCCTCTCTCTCTCTCTCTCTCTCTCTCTCTCTCTCTCTCTCCGCCTCACCGTCTAGTCCAGTGTCTGGAAGCCGAAAACAGAGCACCATCGAGGGGTCTAACTGGCTGTCAACCGACCTCCTACGGCAGTCATGGCGGCGCCGTTAGCCCACTTCGATGAGGACTGGCAGGATTTTAACGAATTTAAGCCGTCCTCGGCGTCGGCCGACCAGCTGGACCAGCTGAACTCAAATGTGGGCGATTCGTCGTCGGGCCTAGACGATTTCTCAGACCTGGACAACAGTTTCTCAGGGGAGATCTGCAGCTTCAGATCGATGGAGGACCTCGTCCATGACTTCGACGAGAAGCTGACAGTGTGTTTCCGAAACTACAACACCACAACAGAAAACATAGCCCCCATTAAACCCATCACAGAGGATAATCACCTGAAAGACGACGAGTGAGTGGACATTTTATGCGGGTTTTGTTTAAGCTAACTTTTAATCTCTTTGCTAGCTAGCCGCTTTAGCTTCATTAGGCTAACCTGTCACCCAGTGAGGGAATATTAGCTTAGCTGCAATCAGTGTCGTCCAAAGTTTATCCAGCTAGTGCATGTTTGCGAAACGAGAAAACACTTTCTGTCGTATTATGACAAAATGTGTTCCACCTGTTTAATCATTTGGCGAGCTTAGACTCTTGAATTTAAGTTGACATTCAAGAAGTGGAGAAGCAGCAATACGTTGCAGTGTTACAGATACAATATATTAACTTATTTTGACTGTTTGGTCCTTGAAGGGATGAATCAAGAGTTTGTATTCTCCTATGTCAGTGGTGTGTGTGAGAGAGGGAGAGGGAGGGGAGGGGAGGGATCATGCCACGTTACCAATATTTGATTTCATGCTAGATTGGTTGCTTTTAGCTATTAAACCGCTGATCCATAAAGTGTATATTGAGAGTAAGAGATTGGCCTTTGTTTGACTTGACCTTTAGGAGCCCTGCTGTTTCCTCATACTGCAAACAGACACAATATGTCATGTTTCACACATGTAATCATTACTTTCTGAAAGTTTACACTGTCAGGATCTGTTCTTACAACCTTAACAGCCCTTGTTATCTCAGTCGGAGGTCCCCAGAAGTTGTTGTTGTCTCATGACAACATGTTAGTCACGTCAATCCCACACCAAGTATGGACATCACTGTAACTACAGGGCTGTGTAGGCTGCATAAATCACCCTCCTCTTGCCTTCTGCCTTCTTCTTCTGCATGTGACATTGCAACACTGTCACACTGTTAGATCTAATCACATAATGTATGTACCCTTCCCCTGCTTCAAAAGGGAACTCAGTCATGCATGCACATGTCCACTCAAAAGTGTTGCTTTAGTTGAATCTTGAACTTGACTGAACTAGGACTTGGTGATGATTGGTTAACAATAAAGCCCTATACTGTATGTGGACATAGATGATTAACATGTACTGTACTGATGGATGAAGACTACCATCATGTATTGAGAGATTTGCTTACGTAACCTTGTCATTAACTGGGATGAAAAGTAGTGCCAACTGTACACATTTTTAAAGCATAATGACGGCAGAAGCCACCTAAAATGTCAGTTGTCATCAGTAAAACATGCACTTTAAAAAGCAATGGTTTGCGGCTGCAACTAATGATCATTTTTTGACAATTAATTAATTGTTTCAGTAATTAATCTAGCAAACTTTTCTGTTCTCTGTTTATAGATTTTTCTTGCTTTAGATCATTGCCAACTGAATATCTTTGGATTTTGGACTGTTGGTTGGACAAAACAAGACGTTTGAAGACGTCAACTTGGACTTGGGAATTGCAATGTCCATTTTTTCCCACTATAAACCAAATTATTTTTTTAAATGAGTTTTGAGACAACTATCAGCAGATGAATCTGAAAATAGTCATCAGTTGCAGTGCTAATTGGCTAGCCTGCTGATGATTTTCTCAGTTAATGGATTCATTGTTAATTGGTCCCTAAAATGTCTTCAAATTGCTTGCTTGTTCAGCCAACACTCCAAAACCAAAAGGTATTTTGGTAGTTTACTATCACGTTTGACAAAGAAAGAAGCACATTTTCACATCTGGAACTAGTGCATGTTGGGTATTTTTGCTTGAAAACTGATTTTAACAATGAATCCTTTATCAAAATTGTTGCCAGTGAATTTTCTGTCAATCGACTAATCGTTTCATCTGTACGATGGTTCGAACTAGCTAGTGTATTAACATCATGCTAGCTAACTAACATTGAAGCTAATATTAGATAAACATCTTGCGGGTTATGTCACAGATATCAGCCGGTGTCTTGGACCTGAGAACTGAGGACTTGTGACTGGACTCGAACAAGACACCTTGGAGCTTGGACATTGAGTTTTTACTTGGAAACTTTGTAATTTATCTGCAACTTTACCAAACACATACACACTGGCAGTCATAAATACAGTACTGGAGAGCTTGTCACAGCAGAGAGTAGTAACAGTCTTTGCAGTTAATGGTGCTTTAAATGTTTAAAAGGAGAATGTAGGAAGGCTGGTCAGACAGGGAAGGAAGCATCTCTGGTTGTTGTCGGTAAAGAAAACAGAGGAACAAAGGAGGGAATGGAATAATTGGACAGCAGCCCAGTGAAGCCCAAAGAGCAGCGCCAGGCTCAGCGAGAGTCTTTTCTGGATGGCTGCACTTTGCAGGACGTGCCCAGGCGCTTAACAAGTTCTCCAGCAAGACCATGGCTGAGACGAACAGTGGGGACGACAGGGAGGAAATGTGTGTGTGGGTTTTCGGTGAAAGTGAGAATGGGGAAAGCAAAATGTGTTTGTGTTAAAGCCAAGTCATGAATGTGGATTTTATGTATGCCCATGTGTGCAAGATAAAACAACATCGGCGTGAATATATCCAAGCAAGTGATTCAGACAAATTGGTAGTAGAAACAAGAAAATTGGTCCCTTGAAATCTAGACTGGCTGATGGTGTGTTTTGGCACGTGCCTGAGACAGTGTCTTTGCTGGAGGCACAAAAAAATATAAATATTTCTTGACAGTCTTTGCCCTATTTAGAATGACCCCTCAGCTTCCACCCCCTCCCCCCTGCCCCCACTTCCCAAGCTGTGCATGAGCACTTCGGGGAGAAACATGCAAGTTACATAAACACTTGTCTGTGTGTTTGTGTGACGGGGGGGGTATGACTATGCAGAGCCACTCTGACACATGGGTTCACAGCATCCATCCCAGATCTGCTCGCAGCAGTCAGGGCCAGGAATAAAAACAGTGACTTGCATGTGTACTTGAATATTTATGTTCTACACAGTGTTTGCAAACGTGCATAATGCCTACAATTGTTAGTTTTGGTTCCAATGGGGACCAACATAAAGGGGCACTTACTATCTATGAAATTGCACTTTAATGAAGTCTCCAACAAATCCTGAATAAAACAACCAAGCACGTTGAGTCTCATGTGTAGAGGTTTACAAACACTGGGTGTTCTGAGTCGAAAAATTCAAAATGCATTCATTAAATAGGTGTATACATACTTGAACATATTTTGCAACAGTCTCTAAAATCTGGTAACCAGTAAGTTTTAGAAAGGAAAAAAAAGAGATGACGGATCTCAGAGTTGAACAGGGACTTCTTTGCAGACTCCGCACCACCATCTGCACGCTGCAGAGAATGATAAACATTCAGACAACAGCCTGTTGGTATAATGATGACACCATTTCTAAATCAGCCCATATATTATCAGCAAACTTGGAAAAGACTCCAATGATCTAAACATGCGGTTCTTAAATTGTGAGTTTACACACTAACATTAATTCCATATGGGCCGCCAAGTTTTTGGCAGTGGAATGGAATTAATGTCTGTAAACTCACAATTTAAAACAAAAAGTTAAGGAGCTGTTGCATTCGTCAGTGGTTTGAGGCGGCTGCTGTGAGATGCAGCAGCAGGAACACAGTGATGGTAGTGAGGGGGTGGACAGACAGCAGGACAAACGGTAACGCTGCCAAGTAATGCTGTGTCACAGTGAAAAGAGAAGGAAACAGGGTTTGTCTTATCTACTGTGAGTTGTAACCTCTTCACTTATCCTCCGTCCTTTACTCAGAACTTTATTCTGGTTTTAATGAACCCCTCTTGCTTTCCTGCAGGGTGTGGAATGCTCTGACAGATAATTATGGCAACGTGATGGCAGTGGACTGGAAGACATCGCACACTCGCTCCCTGCACCTGCCCACCCTCAACCTCACTGAGCTTGAGGTACCACACACACACGCAGTAGTTGTAATATTTCAAGGACACAGTAAACGCGTTCATACCATTTTTGAAATGTCACCTTGCAGAAGAAGAGCCGAGACACAAACATAAGCAGTTTGCTCCTCTTGCCTTCAATCTGCTTAACCACCTGTTTGTTGTCTCATCCAAGATCTCTCTCTCTCTCTCTCTCTCTCTCTGTCTCCCCCCCCAACGGACAGAAGTTGGACAACCAGTCTCTGGATCTGTCGGACGACGAGGAGCTGAGGGAGCAGATGGACATGCACTCGATCATCGTCTCCTGCATCAACGACGAGCCGCTCTTCACGGCTGAGCAGGTAGCCTAACTTTGCACCCTCACAGCACTGTTTTGCATTTACTTGGTTGTTTTGGAACCTGCCATTTGGAAAACTCTTATCAGTAAATGTAAACACAGTGGTAATGTTAATGTAGCACAGTTTACATCAGTGCTTTTCACAGAAGTTTAGGATGTCTGAGGGCTAGGAGGAAGTAAAGAAGTTAGAAATCAAATCTCTGTACTGCAAATTCCATATTTTACTGGAAGCCACTTTGTTTTCTGTGTTTGGGTCCTTTCATATCTGCAACGTACTTACATAATGCAAATTCATAGTTCATGTTAAAACAGATGCCAAGCTTTTAGCCTCAGCTTAGCCAAGAAATTAGGCCATCCTGTTTGTTCAGTAATGTTTTCTGCATTTAGCATGTCATAATGTCATGAGCACACACAAATACACACAAACGTCAGGTTCTGGTCAGGATATTTCTTCCTTGGAAGCTTTTATAAACCTCGTGATGATCTAAAATTAAATAAGCAGAACTACAAACAGACTGGAAACTAAGTAGAACCAAAATAGCAACCTGGGAAAATGAATTTATTGTTCCCTGAAACAAATAACTGCGTTTGCTGGTTAGATTCCAGTTGAGGTACTTGAAACTGTTGTATCTCTAAACATCTGATAATGTAACAACATTACAACAGACTCTTGTGCCGAGGTGCCACACATACATTTGGCTCGACTCTGTATCCGTCCCCGATATTATTTTATGTGTCTTACACAAACATCAGCGGTGGCGAAACATGCAGGTCGGACTGGAAGCAACCTTAACCATGTGTCCCAGCAGCCGGAGTGATCTGCTATGCTGCTCTGTTGTTTGTTAAAACAGTGAGACAACGACATTAATGTGGAACTCTGGCAGGGGAGCCAGTGGCTTAGCAGACAACCAATAATAATATTACAAGCTACAAGTTTCAAGCTGTAAATGTCCACGTGTAAACTGCAACACCAGCTGGAAAATATCAAACCTCCCTCCTCTATATCCACAGAACACAGAAAAGTGTTAACATGTTTGTGTGTGTGTCTGTTATTTATTTTAAGGTGATAGAGGAGATAGAGGAGATGATGCAGGAGTCTCCAGACCCAGAGGATGACGAGAGTCCCTCACAGTCCGACCTGTCCATGCTCTCCCAGGACCTCCACGCCCTGAAACGCTCCGGCTCCAACACCAGCTACGAGGACCGTGAGTACCACTCAGCGGCCGGGGTCCATTCACGAGCTTTTAACGTCACTGTGCTCACCCCCGTGTGAGACAGCAGTGCTTTTTATTCACACTCTGTTATCTCAATCAGCCAGTGAGGTGTAATAGGTTGCACAGTCTGGCACATGAAGAAACAGCTACACACACACATACACACGCGCGATGACATTCTTATGTAATGTGTAACAAATGCAAACAGACAGCAGTTACGTTTTTGCAACATGTTATATAATCAACAGCATATATTTGGCTTGAACACAGTTTCTAATGCCAGACTGGTGTAGACTGAGCATTTGCACCCAGTTTGCCTTAGGGCTATAGATTTAGTTTCAGATTATCTGCATATAAAACTACAGTATGTAGCATAATGAGTGTCGTGCATGTGTGCAATATTTACACGGAGCTGGTTACGAACAGTTAATATTCACATCACTTCCATCTTTGATCTTCGCCTTTATACCTTTTGGATGCACTTCACTTTTACAAACGTCAAAGAAAGCTTTTGTGTACTTTATAAAACAAGATTGGATCTGGACGCTAACATTTAGCCGTGAATGGATAATACATTTCAGTCTCTTTAAAAGGAGATTTTCACTTTAAGTGTCTTTATCTCCCACGTGATATTTACACACAACAAGTACTTGAATATACCATACGTCAGTTTGCTTCTTCCTAATCTATCTGCACACTGTCCTCAGGGCTGCGTCAGCTGTCTGTGTCCGAGCTGACCGAGACTCTGGAGGAAGTGGAGACGGCCATTCGCCGCTACAGCGAAGAGCTGATCCACGCTCTGGCCCTGCGAGACGAACTGGACTATGAAAAGGAGGTGCTTTGGTTTTTATCTTCCTAACTGCGTTGCCTCAGCATTACTGTACCACAGCAAGGTGACAGCATGAACTGCATCTGTGTCTGCATCTGAGTTTGTGAAAGGCTAAGAACCAGTCCAGAAATGATCAAATTATCAACAGCATACAGCTGACTTTAAAAGCATAGTTCCACAGTAATACTTTGGTTGCTGAAGCTTTTAAATGTTAGAAATTTGATTTGAAGAAAACCATTTGAACATCTGTTGTGCAGTGACAACAGTATTCTGTAGGCCGGTGAGAGAGGTCAGTGAATCACTAGCAGCTTTATTTTCACAATGTCATTTGCTTCAATGTTGTGACTCTGACACAGTGTATTTTAAACAGTAGATACAAATAGATTTCTCTAAGAGCAATGCAGGTATAAATAAAGTCATACAAAAAGTAAATTGCACTTTGATCCTAAGAGCCAACATAAATTTAAGGAGTTTTGTATTTTAAAAAAAAACAGGTGAAGAACAGCTTCATCTCGCTGTTGATCGACGTGCAGAACCGACAGAAGGAGCACCGCGAGCTGCTGCGGAAGAAGAAGAAAATCAGAAGTACGTCTACAGCTGGGCCCAACGGCCAGAGGACAGCCAGCACACACATACCAGGCACGGTGAGTCATGTGGTGACATGGCGCGGGAGGCAGAAAACACAAGACAAACACACGTGCCCTGTATGCATGATAGTAATGATGATCAGTGAAATAGACACACATATAACAGCCACACACTAGCTGTTTTTTTAACTCACACTTCCGATTCTAAGCAGAAATGCATGATGGCAGATAGTTTGCATGGGGGGAGCTGCTTTCATTCTAGCACCAAGGGTCTGTGCCGAACCGTTTTCCTTCTTTCCCTTAACATAGAAACCTCCTTATCTGTCTTTACTCTCTTTTTTTCCCCTCCTTCCTCTCACTCCTTGTAGCTCCTCACTCTGGAGGGACTCTCCAATGTCATTCAAAATGGCCTTCGTCAAACTTTTGGCAACACAGGAGGGGACAAACAGGTGCCCCTGCTCTTTCTTTCGACTCACATCCTTTTTCTTTGCAGATATTTTTTCTTTTTCTTTTTACTGCTGGCATGTTTGTTTCCTTCTCAACAGCCACCACTGGCGTTTGGTGTAATTTGTTCCATCATTTATTTTTCTCTTAATGGTTGATTTGTCTCTTTTGCTTCATCTTTTTTTAATAACTCGATTTCTGTTCTTCACTTGTCATTTATTTTATTGAATCGTATTTGGCAGCTTTTACTGTGTTGCCATCTTATTGTTCCTTTGTTTTAAACCAAGAAGACACTGTTGCATAATCATTGCTTTCTTTAGCTCGCATCAGTAAACATTTACATTTACTCTATTAAGTCTCTGAAAGGTTGAAACCAACTACCAGTTACATACAATCCTGCGCTTGCTTACATGTTGACATGTCAACATTATATTTTATCATCCTCTTACAACACTGAAGCATTTTTTGTTTTAAGATGATTAAAATAAAAGCCTGAATAATGAAAATATATGTGGCAATAATTGATTTTTATGTCATGACATGGTCTCCTCTTTTTCAGTACCTGACCACAGTAATCCCGTATGAGAAGAAAGCTGGCTCCCCGTCTGTAGAAGACCTCCAGATCCTCACAAAGAGTGAGTGTATCAACACCCTCACAGAAACACACACACCAACTGGACCACAATGACAAAATGTGGTATTCTCTGCAGCTCGTTCAAGTTCTGAAGCGATTTCCTTTGTTTTGCCACGGTGCGAATGCTAATGTGCTGCTCTCTCGCTGCTAGTCCTCCACGCCATGAGGGACGACAGCGAGAAGGTGCCTGCCCTGCTAACAGACTACATTCTCAAAGGTAAACACACAGCCGTCCTCAGTCGGTTTTAACTTCTCCACATATTTTATGTCAGTGAGGGGCAACTTTAGTCACTTCAGGTTGGTTTATTGCAGCAATGTAAAAAAATAAAACCTCAAAGCAATTTGGGGGGGGGGGGGGGATTTTGCTTTTCTTTTCTTGCCACCCTTCACTGTTGACCTGTACCTTCCTTGTCTTTCGTCTGTGCTGCATTGTCCTTTGGGTAGCTCTGGTATGAGAGCAATGGAGTCAGAGGTTTGTGAGGCACTGACACATGAACACAGATTCTTCACCTTCAGCTCTCTCTCTCTCTTAACCCCCCCCCCAGCAGCAGCCTTCCCTCACTCGCTCTTCGCTGTAGTGCCTATCGCGCGGTGCTTGCGGCCGCACTACACCCACCCTGAAACACACGCACACACTCACGCACACGATTCCCCTTCACTGCGAGCTTGTAGTAGCAGCTGTTCACGTGTCTGCTTCTCTTCTCTCACCCCACATTCTTCCCTGTGGTAGTTGCTCTTCCATCATTTACAGCTCTCCTTCATGTGCCACGGTGGGTATCGAAACAGCATCGGTCATCAGCTGCTCTGCTCTTGTCTCCACAGTTCTTTGTCCCACGTAAAAGCCAAAGGCGAGCCTCCTGTTTCCAGAACCATTCTTTGGACCATCAGAAGAGGGTTCTGGTAATCCGGAAGAACCCAGATAATGGATTCAAAATCCAAATCTTCCTTCCTCCCTATTTTTCACATAGACTTTTAGATAGACTTGTGGCATTTTTTTTTTTTACTCTGCCACAGTTGTTGCTCTTAAGATTTTAACTCTAGATATAACTCCTCAGTCTGTATAGTTCTTTTCATTTGTTATGTTTTAACTTTTTAATGCCTGAGTACTACAACCCTGTATATCCTGACTGCATGATGACTTGTCTATGGATACCAGTAATCAGTATTAGTCTAAACATCTCCCTTCCTGATTCGTGGCTCTTGAGTGGAGAAGAGTCAGGTGTATTTTAATCCTGCGGGCTTCATCAGCAGGCCTGTGTGGGGGAGATGCATTCCAACCTGTCTGTTTTGTAAATCAAATGCATTTGCATCCGTGTAGTTCATGCCTGACAGGGGAAAACAAGTCCTGGCTGAATCTCTGAATCTCAAAGTGCCAGGCTGGTCATGGTATCGAGCATTAATCCTGTTTTTCCTGTATGGAAACCTTTGCTTTAAAAAGAATTTGTTGGTTGATTGCATATAATAATGTATTGGGGTTGAAAACTCTGCTAAGGATCAAAGAGCAAACCGTTTAATTTTAAAATCCCAAACCGTAGGCTCTGCATGTTGGTTTTGGGTTTATGCTCAATATTTTGCTGTTAGTTGAATGTTAAAATGAAATATTTTCTATATGATTAAGAGAAATTGCACAGTTTTTTTGGGAACTTTTTACTTTTTGAAAAAGGGAAAAAAAGTGTAACTACTTGAGAAAGTAATAGCTGGATGAACAAATATGTGAAGCATATTTTTGGAGAAGGTGTTGTTTTTAGTGAAATTAGGGACTTGCCAGTTTTGCAACCACATTGCAACATCATTTTGTAAATGCTGTCCACTGACCTCTGAGCCCTCGAGTAGTGACCGCCACCCCAGACAACTTTATCACTTTCCCAGGAGCCATCATTACACAAGTCTGCAAATACCTCGTTTAACTTTTTTGCATCAGTAGAAAATGACCAAACTGGTCGTATCGTTAGATAAATAGTGTCGTTAAGATTATGTTAGGTTTGATAATTGTGTAGTTAAGCTTCTCTTATTAAGTTGTGGGTTTTCTCTATCTTTTAACCCTTTAACTGTCGTGAAAATGTTGTGGTAGCACTTTAGTCTGTCAGTGATCTGGTCATATAATAGTGGAATACGTGGCAGGTGTACTTAAGAGTGCGTCTCACTAGATTAGTGTAGTGACGTTTAAGCTAGTGGTGCCAAAAGCATGTCAACAT
The DNA here is from genome assembly GCA_002120245.1 of Maccullochella peelii. Lineage (NCBI taxonomy): Eukaryota > Metazoa > Chordata > Actinopteri > Centrarchiformes > Percichthyidae > Maccullochella > Maccullochella peelii. The sequence goes on along the minus strand of LKNJ01003861.1, from coordinate 8,473 downwards.
GAAGAATTGTTGTCATGCATCCTGTTCCATCTATTTACCTTATTGGTCATCATGAGCATTTAAACAACCTTAAAGGGGTACTCCACTGAGTTTACACATTTCAGTTAGTTAACACGTCGTATGTAGTTCTTCTCAGCTTGTAAAAACAGTTTGTTCAAAGTTGAGAAAAATAACCCTGATGATGTCATGGTGATGTCATCAGGGTCATCTTGGCTTGGGCTTGAGACTACAATTTTAAGACAGAAAGAAAGCCGGTGTTACAAACTCAATGCATGGAGTTTGAAAGATGTGGGTCTTTATCAGGCAGGGGTTCAGGTCACGTTGCACTATTGGAATTGTAGGATCCACTGTTTTTGGAGCTTGCCCCATACTAGAGACTAAAAGTCAGAATATCTCAGCCTCTGCCACATCAGTTTTGGCCGCTCTTTTTTTGTTTTGTTTTTAAATGCGCGTCTTGCAACTCACCCAACTTTTATGGTAGTGCAATACTAAATCTCTGGAGCACCCCTTTAAAACCACGTACCTCCAATCTCGCACTGTATGTCATCAGTAAGTTGGTACGCTAACGTTCAGATCACCAGCTACTACAGGTGCACCACACACTGTCAGATCAGGTCTAGTCTAGCTCTCAGGTACCATCATCAGTGTTAGTAGTTTAAAATCTTGTTTCCGAAAGGTACTGACATTCCTGAGTCTCTGTGTGTTTCTGGCAACATTTTTAATCAGCTAGACTTCAACTTGCTGCACTTTCATCTTTTCACAAATTTCTCTAAACAACTGGACGAGCAGGTGGAGGTAACCATGGTAGCCTCTTGACTAAATCAGGGTAGCATTACAGATGTTGATTATGTCATGATTAGTTGAAACACAATTTAATGCTTATAGTCTGAGACTCTGCTAATAGTAGTAGGTGTAGCTAGCATATAAATGGTACAGGCAAAGACCTCTGTAGGCTGCAGTAGCATCCGCTTGGTGTAGCAGTCTAGTGACGATAGTGTAGATGGAGTAACATCTAGCGGCAAACTTAGATTTATTAAAAAATCAGTGGTTAATATGTAGGAGAAGGTGAGACTCTCTTGAAAAAGGAATTTACTTTTATTGGTTAATTTTTTTAAGCATGTCTCTCATGCATGTGGCCTGAAGAAACAGGCATAGGAAGATAAAAAGGGGTGTGATAAAGTGTCACATATGTTGGGGAAGATTGCACAAAGGGTTGTTTAAATTCGAGGCGTCCATTTATTCTTTTGTAAAAGAAGACAAAAGCTTGTAGTGCTACATTTGACTATTTTTATGTAACTGTTGTTTCTACTATTCCCAGCTTTCAAAACATTCACAACCTAGCATGTGCTACGTGCACTTTACTGCTGCAAACACGTTTCTAATGATTAAGTAGTTTGTTTACGGACATGTTAATATCACACTAAAGGGACATGTGCATGTTGCAATGGAATGCAGAAAAACATAAAGCAAATAAGCATTTCATTTAAACTGTTAAAAAGATATCTAAAGGGCAAACATCAGAAGGCTTGCAGCAGTGAAAAACATGAGCCATCTCGAGAAAATATCCCTCAATCGATCAGAATCTTCCAGAAGCTTAAATGAAAACGGTCACGAGACCAACTGTGTAAATCTTCTTTTGTTTTATAATGAAACGGCAGTCAGGACGGAAGTTACTGGAGGATCTCGTCTCAGGCCAGAGCCCCTCGTTTGGCCTCTCATTAGCAGACATCAGTGTGACTACAATTTAGAGATTTATATTTATATATCTACAACAAAACAAGCAACAGGAAAAGAGGCTGCCTTTGTAAATGCCTGACAATTTTTGTACATTAAACCAACTCCTTTTATTTTTAATGCAATATAATTCCCCAGTTTGGGGTTTTATGTTTCTCATGTGGTACTGCAGTACAGTATATTAATTTATTATGTAAATGTTCGTTTTGTAACCATATTATTGACTGTAATGGTACAAGTGTTTTGTGCCCACATTGCATTGCAACTCATTTCAAATAAATTAATATGTGAAGACTTTTATGTGGTTTCGGCTCACTGTGAAATGTGTGTGTGTGTGTGTGTGTGTGTGTGTAAATTGTGAAGCACATTATTTTATCACAATTTTATCGGCTCCATTCTGTACCCGCAAACTCCATGCTTATCAAAAAGAAACATTGTCGCTCCACCATGTAAACCTTTCATGAGAAGAAAAACAGGTCTGTTTTTAGCTTTGTGATCATTTCAAGTAACACACTGGGTTTTATTATGGTTTATTTATCTTTGGAAGCAAGAGATTTTCTCCACCTATTAGGAATACTTAATCCTGCAGAAACAAAATCAAATTTGGAGATACATGGTTTTCACTGACATTGGAGCCATTGACACAGTTTCAGATATGTTACTAAAAATTAGTTAAAACTTAGAAAACCAGTGGTTTAAAAGTGATTTTTTTAAATGTATTTTATTTTTGCCTCCTACAACAAAGTCTCACACACCTTCCGAGAACCTGAACAGTGCCACTTGACGATTGCTCTGATGTATTTTCCCTCCTTGTTCATAACTGAAATACATTAACATGAATGTGCATCTTGATAACTGAATAATTCATAAGCCTGTTTGCTTGAATGCTGATGTTAGTTGTGTGAGTCAGTAAAGTAGCAAGCAACCAGTTCCAGTCCCTTTTACTATTTTCATACCAAACGGCACATATCAGTATCGAAATCAATCAGGTTACATTTGCTCACCTCAACCAATTTCTGGCAAAATATCTTAAAATACATGGAGTACTGAGGGGAAAAAAAGAAAGACACAGGAGGTAAGGAAGTCTGTTTAGTGCATGGTCTTCTACTGACTAACTTAATGGCACTTGCAAGCTGCATCCACCAGTATGATTAAAGTTTCCTCGGATCCACCAGACAGACAGTGCAAGTTCACAACAAGTTTTGCTATTCCATTAACCAAAAAAGCATCCAAAGACACGTGAAGATGACTACAAAAGTAGTTACAAATGTGTCTGTAAAATAAAAAAGTTCCAAGTATGCCTCTTACAGAATTACCAGATGAAAGTACTTAATACTAGTACTAGAGGGAAAAATATAGAAAGAAGCTCAAATAAATAATTCTGTTCTGCTGCATCACCATACAGTATCTTTGGTTTCTTTTTCTCAATGTGTGCTCTGAGTCTGTTTTCAGTGATGAGAAGTTTTAATGTTAATGTTAAGCATATCCTCACAATGTATCTTGTCCAACTGCCTTTAAATGTCAGGGCTGTAACACCCCCACTTCCTTTCTTCTCCCAGTTGCCACAGTTATTCCGGTGATCTTGTCATGAGTCACGTTTGGCTCCTCCGCGTCTGAGCTCTTCACAACTTTTTACCAGCTACAGTGTCACTTTAACTGGTCAGGACGTCAGACGAAACAAGGCGGGTTTTCATATGAGTGGGTGGCCTTGCTTGTTGAAATGTTGAACGTCTGGGGCCAGTGGTTCCATCAGGTTGAAAAAGGTCATCCTCTGGTCACAGGTTGGTGTCCGTGAACATGGTGTGCTCCTTCCTCAAGGTGCTGAAACCTTTGATGGTGTCAACAAATTCCTCATCGTCCATAAACTGTAAGGGAGGAGAACAGAGCTTGTTAAATAGAGGATGCAGGACTCAAGTCACTTTGAAGTGCTTTGGCTTGTTTAAATAGGTCTTTCTGCATCTGTGTAAATGTCCTAGTATGTTAATGTCTAGTTGTTTCATCTATGTGTTGGTGTATGTGGTGCACAGCTGTGGAAATGCTTGTGTTAGATACGTGCATACATTCTCTAAGACCAGGGGCCAGTTGCATAAACTTAATTTAAGATTAGTCTTGGCCTTAGACTAGTCTTAAATCGTCAGGTTAGACTAGTCTAAGAGTGTGTTGAGTGTTATTGTATGTGGTATTTCATTAACTGACACACGGTAATTAATGTTACCTGTGGTGCTGTCTGTCACTGACACACTGACTTACTCTGTAAGTAATCATACTGAATCAGATTACAAAAGTAATCCCATTGAAAAAGTAATCAGATTACAAAATGGATGAGATTATGAAAGTGATTACCAAAGTAATCAAATTACAGGGTAAAAACAGATTGCAAAAGTAATCCTAATTAAAGTAGATTACAACAGTAATCAGATTACAAAAGTAATCAAATTGAAAAAGTAATTTGATTTGATTTGATTACTTTGGTGGTTACTTTGGTAATCACTTTTGTAATCTGATTATGAGTAAGTAAGAACATACTCTGTACTTACAGTAGGTACAGAGGTAAGTACTCTTGTTACCCCACGCGGGGCAAACATGCGCAGAAAGACTATATTTTTTCCAACCAGAGAGAAACGATCGGATTAAGCGTTTACATGGTTATTAGGCGCTAATATTTTCAGATTGAGCGGATTATCAAAGGTTTACACCACCCCTCCCAACCTGATTGAAGTGTTTTATTTCACCCATAATGCACTGCGCGACAGACTATCTAAGTCAGTCTTACATTAGTCTCTCATAGGGAAGCTTTATGTAACAGGTAGATTTAAGTGTCTATAGCAAGTATGACTTTAAGTTATATTTAAGTCAAAGCCTAGGTCTACTTTTATGCAACTGGCCCCTGAAGTATTACAAAATGCTTTGAAATGGCAGCATTTCTTCTCTCTTATGTGGTAACAGAGGTCTGAACATGCTCAGCATACGTTTCTGGCGTCTCTCACCATCCCACTATCATGGCCTGAAATGTTTGGGTCCCACGCGTCGTCGTCTCCTGCGAGCGACTTGCCGTCCATCACCTGGCTGACGCTGCGCCTCAGGGAGTTCACGCTGAGGATCCCCAGCTCACCCTGCGGTGGGACCTCATCGACGACCTCACATTTAGCCTCCAGCACTTCCTGGCCGGAGGGGACAAAAATGGATGGTTATGCCATGCGCACGTGCAGCCATATTTTTTGCATGTGTTGGTGAGGAATTGTTTTGTTTTTTTTACCTCTATCTTCATGGTGAAGCCCTTGAGTGTTACACTGTTGGAGAAGCCTGTTGTGTCGGGTACAGTGTCAAACTGAGAAGGAGAGTAGGTGAGACTTGCAAGAGGGAGAAATGCAATGTACGATAATATACACTCTATAAGTAAATTATGTCTCAATGGCAAACAGAAAAACATGGACCGAGTGTTAAACTGTGCCATTTATTAGTGTTGGCCAATTATTATTGATGGCATTATATTTGTGCCTGGTAACATAAGTTTTATTTTGTAGAGGTTTTTGTTTGCTCAAAATAAATTATTCTTTGCACGATTATAATTTCTCTACAAAATCTAATTATTGCGCTTGCAAAAATCTTTTTCTGTGCTCAAAATGTCCCATTGCGTGCCCAGGAATGAGGCACAAATATAACTCCATACTTAAACAGCTCAGACCCCCACATAGATGACTTAAATTATCCCACAGTACAAAATAAAAACATAGATGGTCCATAATTAAGTGACTACTACTATGCATCACACATTTTCTTATTCATAGCTTTTTTATTGGGGTGTTCTGGAAAACTGGCCACAGTATAACATATACAAATTTAGCCTAATTTTAAAATATAAAGATGAAGTCAATAAGGGTGGCAAGCATAATCCAGCTTAATAAATATATTTATATTGCAAGTAAATAAACCTCAGAAAAGTATGTCGTATTCTACACAGAAAAGGCCTTTTTCACATTCAATTTACGCAAGAAAAACAGCAGTAATTAATAACATTAGCCATGGCTGCATTCCATTTAGGTGCTCCACTTGCTGAAGAGCCCTTACTTGTTACAGGTGCTTTCACTGCTGTGACATGGCATTAAAAATGGTTCTTCTCCATGTAGTGAAAAGTGATTATAAATGAATGTCCCCTCACCAGAACAGAGTTGCTGGCTGGATAAACAGCCATGGGGTTCCTCTTCTGCATGGGCAGGGCCACCAGTGGGGGCCTCTCTCTGGTGAAGGGAGGGTTGTTCAGGACCTAGTGCAGGATACACACAAACTGAGAGTCCTATCTGCTGGTTGAGAATGTCACCTTGCTGTAGGCTCCCAAAAGTGACGTCACACTGCACTATTAGTGCAATGTGATGTTTTCTTAGTGATGAAAGAAGAGGACTTTCAAAGGGCTTCACCATTCACTGACACTGACCTGTGATGTCAGGGTCATTCCTTTCCTGCCTGTCACACTGTATGACACAAAATAAGTGCTGTCTCTTACCTTATGAAGCATGACTCCTAACACAATGGCCAGCAGCAGCAGGGCGATGCCTGCCATCACTACTATGAACCACAGCTCCCGGACAACCGGCTGGCCTCCCTGACCTCCATCTGCTCGCTCATCTCCACCTCCACCTCCTCCTCCAGGAGGAGTGGGGCTCCGTGAATCTGAAGGCAATTTAAACACATGCACGTTTTTTTTGTTTTACTGCTGTCATTCTGCTTATCTGATTGATTTGTATCTGATCTGAGGTTTGATAATTACTAAATGTCTGACACCCACAATAAAGTATCTCCTTACAATCATCCAATTATTAACTGAAGTTTTGTAGAGATATCTGTCAGGTAATTTGTGCATTGTCATATAATTTTAAAAAATGGTTTAGATCTGAGCATCATGTCTCCTTAGAACACATAACCTGCTCATCGAAATGTCTTTAAATTAGATGTCTTTTTCTGTCAAAAGCTCCTTTTTTCCTTTATTTATTCAGACTTCTGTTGGGTTTATATTTGATAGGAGTAGCCTACATCACAAGTCAACACTCTGTGAAAAAGAAAGACGATCACACACGTACTGTAGAAGAGATAACACTGTAACTGGAGACATACTTGTTCTCGTGGCCTAGTTTCTAGCCTCCAGGTAGCACCACACTCCTTAATCAGCCACTTTTATCCATTTATATTTCTTCTTTAACAAGTCAAGTCTCTGGATGTAGATTATACAGTAAATTGGTAGACTCTGAAGGCAACATGGTGCTGTTCATTGAGTATAATGATTCCACTATTTCGTGCTCTGTTCCAGCATTTTTTAGGACAAGCTCTCCAGTAGAAACCTCTTTGTGTCCGAAATGTTTAGGTTTAGACATCCTTGTTGCAAAATGAGGAAGGAGTGATGGGAAAAAAAGCACAGTGAGAGAGAAGTGTGTCCACCCAGAGACTCACCAGTGCTGAGGTCCGTGGTTCGGCCTGTGGTGGGGGTGCTGGCAGCCCCTTGCTGTGTGATACATCGATCAGAAGGGCAAAGACCTGCCGGGCGTTTATAACATCACACCTGTCGCCCCATCAATATTTCACAATTGATACTTTTACTTGCTGAGCTGCCATCTTCAACAGCTCACAGATACAGAGACACTTAAGTAAAATGTTAGATCCGCCATGTCTTGTTCCCTGCCTTGAGGCTAATGAGAGCACGAGGAAGAAACATAGTATCTAGTATCAGAGCCAAAACAGCCTGGAGCAAACTGCATGTGTGTTCCTCCAACGCTCCAAAAACTCCCATCAACCTTTGCTTTTCTTCAGCAGTGCCATGGTAACAGCCAGGTGTCAGGTTGCAGTTTACCTGAAGAGACATGGTAGTAGCCATATCACCCCTCTGGTGCACCGTTTGTGTTTGTGTGTCCTTTCTTATATGAATATATGCCCCATATGTGTTATGGTCATTTATTCTATGATATAATATGTAGAAATAATATAACAGTATTCATTCCCAGAGACAATAGGTACTTTTTACTATTATTATTGTATATCTACTATTTTAAAATGTGAGCAACATGGTTCTGTTCAATGCAAACTTCATACTTAAGGCACAGATTTAGTAGATAGTCTGAGAGCTCATATTAATAATAATACTTTTTTTGCCCGCGCACAAAAGAGAAAAAGATGTGATTTAATGAGTTTAGGCACAGTACACACTGACGGCTACGAGCAGAAATGCTGTGTATTTGTTCCTGTGGCGTGTGCCTAAATTCATCTGAGCCCTCATATTATGTGACAACGGCTACAAATACTATTGGGTTATTGCATTCATTAGTGGGAATGCTGGTTCAGCATTCACACTATTGTTATCCTGTTCTTTATTAGTGGGAATGTTGATTCAGCATTCACACTATTGTTATCCTAAGGTTTATTAGTGGGAATGCTGATTCAGCATACATTCATACTTTCAGCTACAGAAACCATTCAGCTATCAAAATGTTCAGCTCTTTAAGGACATGTGTGCTTGTATTTAACTTTTTTACACATTTTATACTTTTTAAAATATTAAGCTTTTTAAAAAAAACTTTTACTGTGTAAGTCAATGGAGAACCCTCTTTAACTTGCTCTACTTTGAAATGCTTCTGCTTCCGCATACTTCAGCTATTAGACTTGTATTCAACTTTTTGATATCTTTTACAGTTTGTGATACATCACAGTTTTAGTTTTATGCTTTTTTCAGCCCTTTTCTGAGTTTATAATGGGT
>LKNJ01003860.1:59810-98585 GCA_002120245.1 Maccullochella peelii | reverse complement strand
CCAGCCCCAGCCCCATCTCCAGCCCCAGCCCCAGCCCCAGCTCCATCTCCAGCTCAATTCTGGTAAAGAGAGAACAGTGAAGATTAGTCTGTTGTTTACATACTTTAAAGCCATACTGTGTAACTTTTGAAAGAAGAAATATTGCACTCTTCCTCTTACAAATGAAAAGTTAAACTCACACTCTTTCTAATTTCAACACTCTCAGGGGTTTTGCTGCTACAGTCTGGTCTGACCATTAGGCTAGCTCATGTGGCTAATGTTAGCATACTTTAGATAGATAATTCTGTGTAGCTGACATTACTCAGTCAGTTTGCTCTTCTCTACTCGTTGTTCTTCTTCATTTTAGCATTTACCATTATCTCGTAAATGACAAGCAGTCACATAGGCTAGTTTTAACCAAACCAAAGTAGGGTCGATGAACCATACATTTTGCTTAATATTTTGCTGATAAGTTAACAAGTTAACATTCAAACATTTCTACCATTAGCCGAGGTCAACTGATTTTTGAATACAGTCCAAAATTCAGTTGGGGAAAAAAAGATTGGTAATGATGCTAAAAAAACAGCAAAAGTAGACCCGTCCCATTTTCACAATATGTTTAAAATGTACAGTATTTTTAAATGTAGATGGAAATCATTTGTGATACATTGTGGACACCAGAAAAACACTTCAGAAAGACAATATATTGTATAATGTTATCTACCTATGAGTGTTTGGTGCGTATTGCTCTGGTGAACTGAAGTTGACATTTATCCCATATCACACTGTAACAGCCTAGGGGAAACTAGGGGAATGTACAGTGATTTTAATGTACTTGTCCATCTTTTTTGGAGTACTTTGTATATCCAGTTGAATCTATAAATAAGAAGTTAGCGTGTTAGAAGGCATGTTATGCTGCATCCTAGAGAATAAAGTCTGTCCCTGTTTTTCTTAAGTGCTCCTTGTTCTTGGAGTTATTATACTTGTTACGCTGTTTTAACATTGAAAAGTGAAATTGAAAATATGATGAAATAAAGTGAAATTGAAAATATGATGTAAACAAATGTCAATGGCAATCATTGTTTGACGTGTCTTTTTTCCTGTGTGGGAAATACAAATGAAAAGAATGAGTCAGTCTCTGTATTTATGAACATGTTTTCATGTGCAGGTGAGGTGCATCGCTGCTCCTTTTGAAAGTCATTATTGAAACATAAGCATGTTTCTGTGTTAGAGAGTGAAAAGCAGAGGGTCAGCAAAGCGTTTAATAATGTCCCAACCAACCTCACACAAAGGAGGCCCACAGCTGAGCTATTTTTAGCCAGCCCAGTGCATGCTGGTCCAGGTTGGAGGTGTGTGAGGGGGGCTTGGGGCTGCCGTCAGTGTGTGTGTATAAATGTGCGTGTTTGTGTGAGCCAGGTTGCTCTGACACAAATAAATGAGCAGTGTGTCTGCGCGGCACACTGACTTTCTTTCACCATACATGAACTGTGTTGAAAAGAGCTTTTTCACCTCCGCGCGCTCGCTCTCACTGGACACACAACACCGCAATGAGAACATGGCTCTCTGTGTGTGTGTGTGTGTGTGTGTGTGTGTGTGTGTGTGTGTGTGTGTGTGTGTCTCAGGGTATGATGGATATATGGATATGTGGTTGAGACATTGGTCAGACATATCACTGAAAACACACAGGTGTAAACACACACACACCTTTTTGGCATTCATCTAGGTAAACCTTCTCCTGTACTAGATTTAGACTCATACTACTAATTATACTGCATTGTCCTGTGTTTCTGTGAAGAGTGTAGTGTCCCCTAAATGTTGTTTCTGGTGGTTTATTTGCCAAGAGCAAACTTCTGAGGGAGAATCAAACTAATTATAGATCTCTGCACATAATATAAATAGATCTTAACATAAGTGATTAGTATTGAGGGATCTCAACATCACTTTGGTCCAGATCTTATCAGTCCAACAGATACTCCATGTTAGTAAAGATTCATTTCTTTGAATGAATTTTTGTCATAATGTGATGCGGTATACATATAAAAACACATTATACTGCACATATCAGACACATATAATCAGTTTACAAAATGCATGTAATATGAAAATAATAATATAATAATTGCAACATATTAAAGGTGGCCTCATGTCTTGCACATTAGCACTACTGAGAATCAAGATAAAAAAGAAAAGAGAAAAAACATAGTAAGACAAAGAATTAAGAAAGAATTTGGGATACACAAAAACAAAAGATCATATCTACCAAGTCTGAGTCTTTTCATTGTTTGCAGACCATCTCATACATCTTTCATTAAAATCTAGCTATCCAATCTACATAAAAAACTCCCTCATTGACATTGAGTGAGTTTTCATCCACCTTTTTTTTTAAACACACATTTCGAATTTGTTAAATGTAATGGAAACACCAGATACTGGAAAAAAGTTACATGCTGCAAGAAAAATATTTTATGAGTTTAAAAAGGCGGCATAATGTTGAAGAGAAAATGTGATGAAGGGCATAGACTGATTATGAGATATGTGTTATGTCCCGTTACTTTTTGTCTGGTTCCTGTTTTATTTTGAAGTCTTGTCTCTTGTTTCCAGTGTGTTCCTGCCCTCGTGTATATGTCCTTGATTGTTCCCCATTACACACCTGCCCCTGATTCCCTCTTATATATACCGGTCCCTGTCGGTTCATTGTACTGTGTTGGATGTGCTCTGTGCTCCTTGTGCGTTGTTTTTATATATATAACAATATGAGCCCCTGGGCACAGACATGTAGTGACAAACCCAACTCTTCAGTTTCTCTCAGCTCTAGGAACGTATTAGTCTGCTTCAAATCAGCTGGGGAACATCGTGGAGCATTTAGCAGCTAAAGAGGCAGATATTTTTCTGTGGTGGAGACCAAAGCAGAGCTACAAGCGTGAATATTGGACTTACAGTCATCAGATGGACACAAACACGAGTGGGAGCCCGTTGATGCCAGACTTGGAAAATCTAGATGTGTCCACAGGTGAGAATGATCCCAGCTGTGTAACGAAGTTACAAATGAGTTTGCGGCTCTGATCAACATTGTTGTCCTGGAGACGGTGTTTCACCTCCCCACAATCAACTGGACAGTAGTCGAAGAAAACTGCATGGTATGCATCTTGTCATAAATTGTTTTCAATGCGGAAACTTGCAGGCATGAACCATTTGATCTTCTTGCTGCCACACCCTCAATAAACAGCGATCCACAAACAAACCGGATCCCTATGCAGTGAGCCATGATGGCCGTTCCAGGGGGCTTCTTCCTGTGCTTACTCTCGACCAAATGCTCATCAAATCATTCATGTAAAAATCAGGTTTATTTGGAACGCTGTAGGAGGCTCATGCAGCTCGCCCCAATATATACTGTTTTGCATGAGTCCTCATTTCCCCGAATCTCTACGACGGAGGTGGTGAGTGCAAAGCTTGGCATGACCCATAAAGTCACAATAGCCATTTATGGGAAATACCCCAGGTTGAAATATACTGGAATCTTCCTTTAAGTAAATGCTGAAACATACCCTTCCCTCTAGAAGACATTAGTTGAATTGGAAACTGTATAATTCTCATAGCTAGTGAATGTGTGTACTAGCAGGTGTATCCTGCCTCTGCCTGGAGGATTCTGGGATGGGCTTCAGCCACCCTGCAACCCTGAGCAGGATAAGCAGGTTTAGAGAATGGATGGAAGTAATTGTTTATCAGTCCTTCTTAAGAGGTATGTGCTGCTAAAAATATAGAAATATTCTTCAGATGTGATGGAATTTTTGAATCGTCTGCCCGATGTCAGGAACACCTCAACATGTCCTGCTGTAATAGCTCAGAGACAGGCAGGTGGATATGTGTAGTCACAGATCAGGCAACAATTCATAAACCAGGCAGGCAGATAATACGGGCAAACGTATCCAAAGGGCTCAGGCAGAAGGGCAAAGGGCCGACAGGCAGGCAGGGCATCAAGCTGGCAAGTCAGGCAGGCAGAACAGAAGGCACTAAGGCATAAGCATTAGATTTTAGCAGCAGTATCACAAGAAAACATACACACTTATTCTGCGTAACCTTTGGTACTTTGCCACAGAATATGTGGTAAAATACCACAAAACATGTCGTATTGTACCAGAGAACGTGGTAAAGTACACACAGGCAGCAAATTAGCCACCAAATCTAAACCAGTGACATAGAGTATACGCACAGCATACAGGCCATTAAAGGCTGGCAGCGATGCTCTCAGTTGTTTTTGATAATTATACTCATGTCTCAAAATGAATGTGGTGGTTTATTGACGCTAAAACGCTACATATGACTTTATTAATACTGAGACAACCTCAAAGTCGTAGCTCAGATGGCCTTAATGGTCAACAAGGGTTAGCGGTTCAGTTCTTCTTTGGGCAGCTAATGTGTGCAGTTGTGGAACCAGATGTTGTGCATTATGTCCAGTGATGTAGTGGCTTAAACATGACCTCCTTTAGTCATCATCACACTCTCAAAACCTCACATAATTAGCAAAATAACAATTAATATAACAGCAATATAATTTTACTTACACCAGTGTTTTGCTCTAGTTTCATACTTTGTTAAATGATTATGATAATAGAACACATTATTCTACTTTTTTTCAAAGCATGATTTCACTGGCTGCTGTGAAAGGCCATGTTTGGCTGTCTGAGGCTTGGCCACATAAACATCACTCCATGTTGCACCAAAGCTGCTATTAAATAATGGCAGCACAATGGGGGATCCAGTAATCCACATGCAGGCAGCGTAGCTAAACAGAGCCAGCTGAATGTGTTTCAGTTTGTGTGCCTTCATGGTTGCGTCAGCGCTGCAGGGACGGAAGAAGGACAGATGTGCCAGAAGAGCTGAGAAAGTCCCGAGCCCTGCCTCCTCCTTATGTTCCTCCCCCTTCCGTCTGTCCTTCTTTTGCACATCCAATCCTTCTCTGTCCGTCCCTCCATAGCCTCAGAGCTCAACAGATGTGTTTGTCGTAAACCATTTATTGGGGTCGTCAACTAAACTGAGGGATACATGTATAAATCAATTTTAGCCCCAGGAAGCGTGCAGATATAAAAGTATGACCATACATGGGAAATATGACTACCAGGGCTGGTGGCCAAGATGTACAAACAAATAGCTCGTTTTGGAAAGGGAGAAGGAGAGAAGAGTCCTACAAAAAGAATTTTTTTTATCAAATCAGTTTCTCCTGCAAATTAAGACAAACTGGGACAAAGGTACAATGAGACACTATAAAAGAGAGATGAGCGAGAAGAGGACAAGTAAGTGAAATATCCCCCTCTCACAGCAGTAGTCCACAAGGCCCTTGATAATAGACCTTGGAAACTCTTAGAAGGCATAAAATCATGTCACAGCTGCTGGCTGAAAGACAAGTAGCAGCTGTCAAAGGTAAACATGAGTGTGTTCAGGAGACTGTTGCATTGCCAGACTGATACACTAATATTGATATACTTGCGAGAACTATCTTGGCTACATGCATTGTCTAAGGGCCGCAGACAATTTTGGTAATTTTCCAAAACCGACAAGCAACTTTGCGTAGCTACTTCCACCACTTTCCATATGTACAACCGCGTGCAACACCAGGAGACCCTGTCTAAACTGATAAACAGCTGGTGGCGCTAATTCTCCAGTCAGTGCCTTTAAACCATCGCAGAAGCAGATGGTGATGAGATTAAAAGAGCGCCAGTCAAACGCCAAACTATGGAAGACCATGTAGAAAACATGATGGAAGTATGGCAAATCTGTCTGTTTCATGTATTCATTTGTGGAGCGTTACAGTCTCCTTATTGGTCCACACATATCTGATGTTTTCATCTGCAGCATTATTCCATCTCTTCTCTTCAGCGGATGTTTAAGTCACATGCTTCATCTACGTCATGATGTATTCACTAAGTCTGCTTCCATTGCACTTTGTCGCATCACACATCTTTTGCATTGAATTTACAGAGTTTCCACTTGAATGTGCAAATTGAAAATGCACTTAAAACTAGGATGGAAACGCACTTTATGATGGTAGGCTTTTCATGCTGCCTTTGAGTGTGGCCACGCTGAGTATTTATAGACTCTTTTGCCTACCACTTTTAGATGTGGTTGGCTGACACGTCAAGCGTATTGAACCCTTAACCTGCAACACTAACCCTTAGTGCTAAATACCTAACCTTTAACCTTTAACCTAATCTAAATCTAATGCTTGTTCTAATCTTCAACCTGAGAACTAAATATGTTCTGTCATCTATTGTCATACTTACTGTGCATAACATAAGTTAGACCAAAGATTGACTGGATTGGCCAAATTTAAAGTTGGTCACGTTCTCTTATAAGTGTTTATGGACCATTCACTCTGATCCTCCATGCTGACGCTAGCACTATAGTGGATGATAGAAAGACACAAGTATTATCTCAAAAGTAGGAATATAAGGAAATGCAACCAGCTCGCCAAATGGTAAGTAAATTCAAAAGACAGGAAATCAAAAGTACTCTCCCATTTGGAACTTCAGTACCTGAAAGAACTTGACTTTGTAGGCTGTAGGGGATGGGAGACTGGGTTCTGCCAAAATTCACTGCCCAGCCATATTAAATTAGTTACATTCATAGTTCTTCGTTTTACAAACTAATAAATACAGGTCCTTTAATAACAACTTTTAACAACTTTGGTTATTAAAAAGTTAATCGTCTCATTTTGGACAATGCTAGTAGCCACTCAGCAAAGGTTAGAATGAATGTTAGCATGGAGCACTGCCACTTATCTATTAGGTACTAGAGGTCTTCACAGGTCCACGTGATTCCTACTAACTGAGACATGACCTAAGACCGAGTCAGGGTGTTCAAATCACATAGTGCATAACAATGTGTTTTTTGAGACAAGATGGAAAGTGCGAACTGTGACGTTTGTGTGAAGACATTTATTGCATGTTCAACCACAGCTGCTCTTTTATTGGTGGCCCATAATCACAATCTTTCCCTAACCGTAACCATACAGATGCACAGATATTGTACAGAGAAAGAATTGTAAGCAATGTTGGCAGTTAATGCTAAAAAACGTTGGCATGAACGTAATCTGGGTTTCCACATTTTGGTCTGAAGGTTGTGCTGCCAGTGTTGGTGGTCTCTCTTTATCTGGGTCTGTTGGGGTGGACCGCATTTTGGATTGGGTCTAATTATCCTCCGGTCTATTCAGTCCAGGTCTGATTGTCCTTGGGTCCCATTGTGATCAGGTCTCCTTTTGTGAAAATGAGCTAATGCTCAGTTAGTTGGGGTAGGTTTTCCACTAGTGTGTATTGGATCATGAAAACTGGATTCACGTGGATAAGTCAGGCATCTCTATACTCATTTGGAGAGTAAATCTTCATCTTAGCCCCCTTTGCTACCTCAGCATGTTATTTGGTCACATGACTTTCCTAATGCAAACCCTAGGGGGAAATTCAAGACTTTATTTTACCTGTTATCAAGCGCGCAGGTTGTTGTTAAAGTATTTTTGTGATCCCACAGATGTCTACTGTCTACCCAGAACACTAAAACCACTGCCCTGGTCTGCCATAGCTGTTGCAGCAGAACGGAGTGGCACAGTCTGTGAAAATGTGGAAGTTGAAAGTTGGTTTCACCCCGGGCAAACATTTTATTATTCTAGACCTAGTAACGTACAGAGTATCAAGGTCACAAATAGGGCTACTTCCAACTGAAGCATCACACACCTTCTGGGCCGGTAAACATAAGCACACTGTGCAGTTTCCTGATGTCACGTTCTAGGATTTCTTGATACTTTGATTTATCTTTAACTGAGACTTGGGGCTGCTCATAATAAAAAATGCAGAGTGCAGCTTTAAGACTTGCATAAAGCAATAAACCACGTTCCCTCCCCTTCTGGTGTGTGTGCTGTTTGTTAATGCTATAGCTTGCAGACATTTCTGGACTCTAACAATCCTTGGAGAGATCTGTACGTGTGCAGGGAGGAGTTACTGCATGTGGATATAGTGCAGGTGGCTTGACAATGACTGAGTAACTGTATATGCTCTCATCCCACCCACCATTAATTAGACCTTGTTTACTCTGGAGGGCTATCTGTCCGTGGTTGGGGTCTGCATGTTTAGATAGACTCAAATGGGGCTGTAGGCCGTCATATAAACTAACTAGTAAAGGGAAGGAACTCTGTCTTTATGAGACAAACACAAGCAGGGACTTTACAAGAAGAGTCTTTTTACAGGTTCAAACTGATGACACACATGCTGAAAGCCATGGCTCCACTTTGGCAGAGAGGTTTTAATTGAAAGGTAACTAAGAATTTGTTCGTCATGATGACTCAAACTGGTGTAACCATTCGTCACAAGGCTGTAGATGGACAGAAACACACAAAGAAAGGGTCAAATCTTCAACAGCAACATCCTGAATACAGTTTGTGTGTGTGTGTGTGTGTGTGTGTGTGTGTGTGTGTGTGTGTGTGTGTGTGTGTGTGTGTGTGTGTGTGTTTGTGTGTGTGTGTGTATACAATATGCTCACACTTGGTTTGTGTATCCGTAAGAATGCAGGAATGTGTGTGTGCATGCGTGTGAATAAGAAATGTCATTTGCGGAGCTCCAGCTGTTGCATACGGAGCGCCAGGGAACACGAGGCGCGGGTCCAGCCGCAGCCAGTCAGCTCCAAGTAGGACACCAGCATCTACAGCGCAGGAATGTGCTGCAAACACCTCATTACACTGTATAGGGACAGCACTTTATCATATTCGGTACTGCTGATATGTAATTAGAAATGTTACAAACACACCTTCCCAGGCTATGGGTGAGGATTGAAGAAGTGTTTTGCACATTGTAGTGTGAGAGTTGTGCCAAATATGCACATGAAGCAAATGTCAGTGTGTGAAACTGTTGGCCCCGCTGACATGTCTGCACACATTTAGAGCGTTGGAGTATTCACAGAGGTCACAGTTTGATTTACTCACTAACATCTCTAAAGAGCGTCCTCCAAACTCCACATGAGACACTCTGAGCTTAAGCTGACGTCACTGTGCCAACTTAACTTAACTAACAGTCTGTCTCTGTAGGGATCCTTTCTGTAATGTTGTCAGACACTTCGAATAACCGTCTGAGCCTGTCAGTGGCAAAAACAAGCACTTTTAGTGGACTTTTCACAAGCACAATTACCCCAAAGGACTACATTGCAGCTACTGCAGCCCCTTCGCGGATGCCGGCGGAGGCGATCTATCGGACCAATTCCAAAACTTTTGTTTTGTCATTAGTCATTCCCAACATTCGTAAAAATAGGGCCCAGTTTAAAAATACCGGAGTTTCCCTTTAAGGAGTTCTTGAATCACAGATAGAATAACCTGGTTCACAGCCTGTGTGGCTATTGGAATTGAAGTGATATTATGACATATTTAGTGCCGGCCCACACAAATACCTCACCAATGAGATCACAGTACAAACATGGTCAGTCGGTACCAAAATGTCCATCCCCTGGAGAACTCTGTATGTAAAATGTACTTATTATTGCTAATTACTAATTTACCAAAGCACCTTTTCATAGCTGTGGTCAGGCAGCAGCCAGCATCATATCAGAGGTGGACAACTGGCTGGCTGATCCGGCTTTCTGAAGTTTAATGAAAGGCCGCTATCTCTTGGTCTTTCTCCTCAGTTCTTCACTTCTCCTGTGCAGCTGAATAACCAGGCTTAAAAAAATAGATAGAGAGGCTGTTCTGTGAGAGGGCCTGATGCCAGTACCCACAGTCTCTGTTACGAAACATGACTGTGGTGCTGAGGTCTTTCGATATAAAACCAGAGAGCTGTTAGTTTAGACCAGCAGAGACTTGTTCAAGTGACACCAGTTGGGTTTCACACTGGGATCGGAGTCAGTGTTGCAACAGTTGGCTCTGGAAGCTGAAGTTAAAAATGACCACAAACCAACCAACACCGCTTGACGGATTACAGTTTGCACGACTTTCTGTAAATGCATTAGATCACTGTTCGCACGTCTGTAAATGTGTGTGGCCAAGTACTACAATCCATGCATGTATGGTTCAAAGCAGACATACACAAAAGTGAATAGTCATAAAGCATTAACCGTGAAATAGTATTTCCGAAGTAAAAAACGAATGAGATTTAGATTCAGCACTTATATTCCAACTTTGATCGCAGATTGATTGATATATATAGGAATGAAGGCCAAAACTCAGCCAAGAAGACCCCAAATTAAAAGAGTATGATTTGTTGTCCCCTTATCATTTAAATCATGTCAGTTGGATTTGTGTTTGTGCAAGTAGACAGGATTGCCCAGCACCTCCACTCCTGTGTGGAAGGGTTTACTGAGGCCTGGTGACCTCTGCTGATGCAACAGAGACATGGAAGCTGTTAGACTGTATTGGACAGCTTATGCAGAACGAAAGTCAGCTCTGTGCCTTCTGGATTTCCAAAATTTCCTTCAGTGTTTTGTTTGTGATAGTATTCATGGGGCTTTTGGAGAGGCCAGTGGTGAATGGCAACATGCCTGTGGTAGGGAAAAAAGACCTGTCAATGAGCAGAGGCAGGCCATGAAATATGTTCTGTATGATGACCTCACTGCTATGGGTTTATGCAGTCATCACTTCCCTCAGCTGGCAGGATGTGGTGGGGTTTCCACTGAGAGGAGAGCAGACTGAGCATTAAAATATCTTCAGGTGCAACAGCTAATGGCAGCATGAGGGAGGATGGGACGTGTTCCCTCAGTAGGTTTTTCCTGTGTTGTATTTAATAAATGGAAAACAGTCGTTTTTCAGTCCTCTCCTCAAAGACATTCAGGGTGTTGCGCTCGGTTGTTAACGTGAAAAGTAGCGGAAGTAGTTGTGTGAAGAATTTAAAAAGAGCGGCAGAGAGAGAAGTTCAAACCCTGCCTACTTTCACACCTCTCTACACATCGTACACTGGGCCTGCTTGTAGGACCCAGCCCTCCCAATTCCGACACTGACAGGTGAAGACAAACATTGTGATAATGGATGGAACAAAGATATGTACCATAAACTGACAGAAATAATATGATGGAATATAAAAAATTGACAGCCACCTCTCTGAGGAAAAGGACTTGAAATGAACTTACAAATACACATCTTACATAACTTTGGAGGCTTTCCCTGTCAGGTAATAGCGAAAATAACTGAAAATGTAATTTTTGTTGAAAATGTTATAATAATAACCCTATTAGCTCAATAATCAGTCTATTCAGATTTTAATTTTAAAATCCTCATGTCCCAGAACCCAGTTACAAAATATTTGCGTGCCACAATAGAATAAGGTTCTGTTAGTGAACACTTTGCACTGGGCTATCTGGAACGTTTGGAATTAATTAATTCAGTTTTTCTGAGGTGATACTAATAACTAATAAAATAGAAATGTATACAATTAAGCATATGTAAGTAAAATGTAATGTTGTTGACCGATGTGAACGCCACTTGTTTCCCATCATGCAGTGAGACTTTACAGTAATATTGAAAAATGAATCAAATCGGAATATCTAAGTGACTTATCTCGAGCATAACGTTGACTTATTGTACACTGCCCTCTAGTGTCAAGAATTGGAAGCGTCATTTGACACGTCATCAACAGTGCGCCGAAATCTTTCGCGCATGCGCAAGAGTGTGGAGCTGACAAATTTCAAACTGGACGGCGGGTAGTTGAAGACTAGAGAGAGAAAAAACACAAAAAGGTTCACTGTCGAGAATTTAGCCCAAAGTGTAAGAAAATGACTAGCACACTGAAAGGAATTACTCTAAAAGGAAGTGCGGAGCTAGTAGCCGAGTTCTTCTGTAAGTATTTATATTTAAGGGATTGGTTTTTGTCAGGTTTTGAACTCTTTCGACACGCAGGCATGCAGTGCTAACATGCTAACGTTAACGTTACTGGGCCCGTGTAGTGCAGCTTTAGTACACTCAACATGGCAGTACGAGCTCAAAAAATCAAAAATCTGGAAATTTGATTGGAAATGTTAATGCTCCCCACTTTATTTGAGCACACAAACATTTTGACAAAACACAATGAGTTTGGTTGGTTAACTTTTAAGATAGAACTTGTTCACAGTAAAGTGCACCGCCCACCACGGACTTTACGTTACGTTAACTGGTGGAAAGATCCAGCGTAACACGAGAAACACTTCAGTTGACGGTTAAATTTGCATTATGTTAGGTGCTGTTTGGTGTAGTGTATATCTGCCGAATTCACCAGAAGACTGTAACGTTTCGCCAGAGATGTTTGTTACCGTCTACGAGTTGTTTCTTTGCCAGTAAGCACAGCAGCATTTGTACATAGTCGCTTTATGGACGAGGTTCGCTAACTTACTGTATTTCCAATGCTGCATTGGAACGCTGGCACTCAGCAGCTGAAACAATGCTATAGTTTTTGAATCGCACAGCTAAATAAACCAACACCTTCTAAATGAAAACAGCCGTACTATAAATATTAACTTTACATACGTTTATCTGTATATTTTATCTAAACTTGTCTAGTAAGACTAAATTTGCTTTTCATTATTTGTGAATTTGTTATACAGTATATTTTCATTCATTCCAATACATTTTTATAGGTCTTAACATTGCATATTCTTTGTACATGTATATGTGTGTTTACATGCTCTCAGTCATGCTTTGATAGTTATCAGATGTGGTATGTTTTGGTGTATTATTTAATTTGATGGTGTTGATGGCCGCTGACAGACTCACGTTGCCTCTGCTGATGACTGAATTTTCATCTTGCCTAAACCTCCGATTCACTCTTTGCACCACAGCATTTGGCATCAACAGCATCTTGTACCAGCGGGGCATCTATCCTCCAGAGACTTTCACCAGAGTCACCCACTATGACATGAGCCTCCAGCTTACCACTGATCCCAAACTGAAGAACTACCTAACCAACGTGGTGTCTCAACTCCAAGGTAGCCTCAGTGGATTGCTCCTTTCTACCTTGAATGCTAATATCTACTAGCTGAACATGGCATGAGTGGACACAGATGCTTGGCACAGTCAAAGGGAGACATTTCTGAGTACATTACATTTGTAAATAACCAAACCTGAAGCCAACCTGGGCATGACGCTTTATGCAGCAAAACGGGGCCGCCCTCCCTAACCCAGAACCTGATGTTTTCCTGGAACCTGTCTGGTTTGAGTCAGGTATTGGGCTCCAAAACCTTCCCTATTCATCATTTGCTCTATAAAGCATCAGAAAATAGTGAAAAATGGCCATCACAGTTTTCAGTATCCAAGCTGATGTCTTCAAATGGCTCATTTTGTCTGACCAACAGTCTGAACCCCAGAGAGGTTCAGTTTATTATGATTTAAGTTGAGGAAAAGCTACATACTCTCAATTTAACGATTATCAAATAGTTGCCCGTTCATTTTCTGTCGCTCAACTGATCAATGAATCGACTCTTTGTTTCAGCTCTACTTTAAATTTTAACTATACGTTCATCTGACATTTCAAGTGGGATGGGCTGATTCATTCAGCGGCACCTGTCTAAGCAGTGAAGCTGCTAATTGTGTAAAATATAGTCAAAAATATTTTGTATTCAAACGGTGATGAAAATAAACTTTATTATAGCTTCGACATTTAGAGAATGCACACCGAACACAGAAAGGTGCATACCAGTGTAAACTCAAGCATAATTGTATTGTATGTTTTTTTTCCTTTTCTTTTTTTGGAATAATTTAAAAAAAGTTTAGTCACATGACTACTTAGCAAAATGTATTTAAAAGAACTTCTACACCACCACTCAGTCTCTGAGTCGTTCCCAGTTGACTTTAACAACACATGTATATCTGTACACATGCCTGTTCTATGTACTGAAGACAGGTATTACTGTGTTGGAACCCATTCAGGCTGTTGGGTGTCAGGGTGCAGGTCAGTGAACGTGTTCTCTCTGTGTTGCAGAGTGGCTGTTTGAGTGCACAGTGCAGAAGCTGGTGTTGGTGATCACATGTCTGGAAACCAACGAGGTGCTCGAGAGATGGCAGTTTGACATCGAGTGTGACAAGTCAGCCAAGGAGAGCAGGTCAGTATCTGAGTCTACTTTACTCTCGAGTTTAGGTGAAGAATGATAGTAATGCACTTTTATGGATTTGTAACAATAAGGCAACATTTCCAAGAACGTGTGTTGGGTCTTTGTGTTCATCGAGTCGCAGTCCAATCAGACTCCAGCAGATGGCAGTCATGACTCATCTGCCAGGGCCACAGGTGATCTTGTATGTTTTTCTTCTTGTCAACAAATCCCATGAAAAGACCCGATCCAACACTATCAGGTACTGTGTGTGTATCACTGCCTGATATCCCTTCTTCTCTCTGAGCCATTAAAACACATCAGTGAGCCACACTGTTGTTCCTGCATCACAGTGAACACACTGTAGTTTATTTAGACTCAATTCCACATACACTGTCCTGCTGCCCCAAATACTCACTAGAACACCGATATGGATTCATCCACCACTGAAAATAGTCCCCAACAAATGCACTATTTCCTCTTGTTTGTTTGATTAAAAACTACAGTGAGCAGCTGTTTTAGGAAATGACAGCCTTTTTTTAAACATGAAACTATACAGTATATTTGTTTCTTTTTTTTTTCTCAAATATATTTACATCTTAAGTGGGAACCAATGTGCTTGGAGCTGAGATACACAGACAGGAAGTCAGACAGTACTGAGAGACGGACTAACATTGTTGATGTTGGTCTTTTCATGGGGTTTGTTGACAAGAAAAAAATAGAGAAAATCATAAGCAACTGCATAGAAGACAAAAGTTCACTCAACACCCAAAGCATAACAGTGGCTGACGTGTCGCCACAGAACCAAATTCACTTGTTTGCAGCGTTTTTGGTTTTTCATGAGAAAAGGTTTCAATCTGGTTGTAACGAAGCCTGTTTGGGACTTCTGTATCACTGAAGGTAAAGCAAAGGATGGCCACACCACCATACTGTGAGAACATGTCAAGCCATCGCTCAGCTCACTGTGTGGGTTGCAGGCAGCTGATCGTAACAACACAAGCTTGTTCTTCCTGTGAATAGAGAGCATTGTCTTGGTTCAGGCAGCACTGAGGTCCCCCTTGTATCAGCTGTTTCATTCATGCTCAGCTGACTAGTAACATCCAATAACATTCATACAATTGTACACATGATGTTCATGGCAGTCATTATGACCTGACAGTTCTCTCCTCAGTGTGTATGTGCACAGTACTTTAGATCATGCATGTAAGCTCAGCTCTCCTGTGTTACCCAGTGCTCCCAGAGAGAAGTCCATTAAGACCATTCAGGACGAGATCCGCTCTGTTATCAGACAGATTACAGCCACAGTGACTTTCCTGCCGCTGCTGGAGACGCCGTGTGAGTAACCACACAGATATTCTGACTAATGTTTGACCGTTTACATGCCAATAATCCAGAACTGAAACGGACACATTTGACTAATCCTTTGACCCTCTGATCTTTGACCCCTTCTCTCCAGGTGCATTTGACCTCCTTGTCTACACAGACAAAGACCTGGTTGCTCCTCAAGAGTGGGAAGAGTCTGGGCCGCAGATCATCGACCAATCAGAGGAGGTACGTTTACGCTCCTTCACCACCTCCATCCACAAGGTGAACAGCATGGTGGCGTACAAGAGGACTGACTCGGTGTAAACCCTGCTCTAACCCATGACCTGTATATAGCACCAACCAGTGCCCCTTATAGAAACAGTAGATTTTACACTGTCTGTCCAGTGTTCTGTACACTGAGGACCCAGAGTTCTCCTGTCTTTGTTTTCTGAACTTCACTTGTCTTTTTGAGAAGGATGTGGCAGCAACCTGCTCTACACTGCTGTAAATATTTCTCCTGAGAAGTGATTTGTCTATTAGGAACAACTGTCTCTTGTCTTTAGTACCGTTTCCCCCTTCTCTGCTCTGTTTTAGAAGCTAGTGGTTTATATGTTCAACTTTTATAAAATGTCATAAATAAATGTCTTTCACAATGATTTCTTTTTGTGTGTTTACCGCTTTTGACCAGAAGGTGTCAGTGCAACATAAAGTTGCTGGTTGGTTCCAGGTGAAGCTACATGGGTGTGTAGTGTACACAGTGTGCCAAATTATAGAACAATACACAAACACAGAAAATAAGCATTACTCTTAAATGGGACATAGCATTTACTTGGCTCACAGTGTTGTGGAACACCTTCATAATGGTATCATATCAGCATATTACATTGTCTCACCTGCAGTAGACACCCACAAGTCTCTCATCTAAAAAATGTGTAATGCCCTCTCATGTACATGAAACAAACAGAGAAGCCAACCCAGAGACTGAAGCAGTAAAGAAATAATAGATATTTTGTTGTTTAAAAAAAAAAAAACAGGTTAGGCAACATGTCTTACAGTCCTGGAGACATAAAGTACAAAACAACCACACATACAAAGAAGTCTTCTGAGCATGTGCTTTAGTTAAGACAGGGCATGCACCAAGGTGGCACCTGTTACTGTGCGTACTGAGCACTAAAGTTTTTAGAACAGTGTAAAGTGATCCGAATGAAGAGTAAACAACCAACATCTATATTATCATAAATCTTCAGTTGTTATGCAGCCTGGCCAGACACACTGCACCTAAAGAAGGACCCTGCTTGACCTCATGTTTGTAATAAAACTGTTTTCAGTTGCTCTAACTTGAATGTTTAAGTGAGCTTCAGTAGTCAAACTTTCAAATCCAGTCACATACAAGCTAAAGCAGAAAAGGCAAGTTTTATACACACTATGAATTTTGTTGGAAAAATCCCATCCTGTACTAACATATGCCAACAAGAATCTATGTGATTATGTGTAGCAATTTAGTGTGTAGCTTAGCTTTGTATTACAGATGAGTTTTTCTTTCGCATCCCTTTACTCATTTGGTGGTGGTTGTGGTGGTGTTGCTGACCCCTCAGATTTATCTAGGGACCTCTTGGGGGGTCCCGACCACTATGTTGGGAACCACTGCTCTATGGGCTGAAGAGTTTGGGACAATGGGACAGCAGTGCAGCAGTGGTTTCTGCTCCATGTGACTGAGTGTGATTTTAACCTTTAAAGAATCTGTGTCAGCATACATAAAGCCCTGGTACATTCTGAACTATGTTATAAGGAGGGCTTCTCACCAAATTTCATTTCACGGTCGGGCTTTGCAGTAAAGGAAGAAGCCTAATTGAATTCATCGATTGGACCCAGCTGAACTCTTTGGGTCTGTCTTCACTCATGGTGAATTTCCTGTGCATCAATTCCATCAGACTAGCTTGATGATCGATTAAAGGTCTTTATAAATTTAAGCCATGATGTATATTTGCTGATCAGCAGGTCCGATTTGAATTATATGTGGCAGCACAGAGTGTACCAGAGCTAGATGACACCCCTGTGCCATCATATTGGTTGGTTTTCAGCACAGTTCAGTTATGTTCTATTGTTGGTTGAAATACAAGTGATGTCAAAGTATTAAATCAATCAAACACAGTCTAGTCAGGCTGCTCACAATTTGACGCAAACATTGCTCCATCATTCAATTATAAAAATGGGATGTCAAAAACATCCCATTTTCTTCCTACAGGGGAAAAGCATGTGGACAAATAAAGTTTTTTTCTTTTAATTGTGAATTGGTCCTATTTTATCACAACAAGGCAGTGGAAAAATCTAGACCCATTTCACTTTGAAATTGCAGGCCTAGTCTTTGGCTCTTTTACATTTTGAAGACAAAAAACAAAATGTCAAATAACACAATACAGTACATTTCCAAATGTCGTCTGAAAGAGATGTTACTGAGAAAGATCCTTCAAAAAAGCAGAGATGGGATTTTTTTTAAGTATGAAAACTACATTTCCTATATAAAGAATTGTGTGCTCTTGATAAAAGGATGATCTTACAATATAGAAACTCTAATAAATATATAAAACAAAAATAAATATGCAATAGTTAAGACAATGAGTGAAAAAAATGTTACAAAAGACTCAAACTCTTGTAGTGTGTGTGCTGTGAATTAAGACATGTTTAACAAGCTCATCAAATTATTGTGACATTATGTAAAGTAAATAGTAAGCACAATATCTGTATCCCACTGTAATGGTGCTGATCCCCAGGGATCTATTTCTTACCATTCAGTGTTCCCCTAAATGTCACTACCTGTGAGAGATAATGCAGGTGAGACTTCAAGATGAAAGCCACTCTGTGCAAAAATAAAAATGGCTATGGTAATAAATATAGCTTAGTGCTGACTGTTATTTTCTCTGGTAAGTGAAAGCCATGAAAGAATGGTGATAGGAAGACAAGTCTCACAAAGTTTAGCGAAATGAGCATGACCTCTGAAACAACGATTATGTGTTAGTAACACAAACATGCACCTCATTCTCACGTGTTTGTCATGGGAGTTAGCTAACAGTTAAATTAAGACAGTTTGTTTAAGGTTTTATGTTAAGGGTTATGACAACTTGGGTCTTATTTCCATAGTTTTGGCCTTTATTTCTATCTGTTATGATGTGTACTCACTAAAGTTATTGTTGAGATCTGGGAACACGGAGACATTGCCACCTTGCCAGAAACAAAGTCCGGCAGGGCAAAAAATTAGCTGTTAGTGATCAGAAAGGTTGTAAACAAGCCAGGAGTTTAGCTAGATTATCTAAACCACTTTATTTGGAGTAAAACCGAAAGTGGTCACAGCTCGAAGAGAAATGTTAATCCCTGTTAATAATAATCCCTCATTTCACTGAACCACAGTAAGCAGGCCTACACTACATCTAGTAAACTGTGATGGATGTTTACAACAGACATTTTGGCTGATCATTTTACTGTTCACATTTGTTTTCTCTTCCAAAATAGGTTGGCTAACCTGGGGTTTTGTTAACCTCAAGGTTAGCTAACAACACGGACAGTATGCTAACAGGTTAGCCGCCAGTCCATCACTTTGGTCCAGACTGAAATACCATCTACTTGATTGGATTTACTTTGGCGATCCCCTTAAGTTTCCTGTAGCAGTACTTTGCAAAACTAATGACATCATTATCAGCTGTACTTTAGTTGTGTTTAGTGCTAATTAGCAAATGTTAGCATGTTAACATGCTAAACTAAGATGGGGAACATAGGAAACATTATACAGTACCTCACCACTGTACCCCAAACATCAGCATGCTAACATTGTCCTTGTGAACCTGTTAGCATGCTTATGTTAGTATCCAGCTCAAAGCACCGCTGTGCCTAAACAAAGCCTTACTGTTAGCATGGCTCGTAGTCTTGTTTAGTGATGCTGCTGCATTCACAGATTTGAGCAATTAACTTGGTGAGTACAACTTTATTATTACAGATAGGAAGGATGGACAACCATAGAAAAATAAGACCGAAGTGGAACTGGAATTGTGTTAGAAACACTCTTGGCATAATTTGGGACCTGAACCTGCCCTAAGGTTGCTAAAGTTGAAGGCAACTTCTGTACACAAAGCATGTTATTTGTCCTTTTAGATATCATGTTATTTTCATGAAATTTTGTGAGACCTGTTTGGACAGAGCGAACCCTGGAAATTTGTGTTGGATGTTGTGTTTGGCTGAAAACCAAACCGGTGTTGGGATCACACCAAGCCGTTGACCAGCCCCTTCTCGCACTCCTCGGCCAAACGCTTCCAATTCTGGCGGTTTTCCTGACATCCTTCCAACAACGGGGAGCAATATTCTGACATGCCAGCCAAGGTCTGTGACAGCGACAAAGACATTTTATTTAACAACGTTTATACATTTAACATATTGTTTGACATTTCCACGCATTTCTTCGCAATGTGAGACATAAGTGGGAAATAATAGGATGAATGTCCACCATTGCCATTGGCAACCTTTTCATTTGGTTCAGTAGTTTCCAGAAACAGAAAGAGTAAAATTGGTTGAGTTACCTCATATAACTGGGTGCAGATGGCATCAATGAAGGACACCTGCATGCTGGGAATCTTATCTCTTTTCTCACGATTCATCAGGTCCTAAAGTGAAAGAACAGAAATAAATTACATGTAAACCAAATGAAGAGTACAAATTACAAATATTTCTGTATTCATCAGGTTCTTTGACAGTATATGAAGTTCCTTTGGCAGGGAGCCACAGCTACTGACAGCAACTCTAATAAGTTTCTAAATGATAAGCAGGACACTCCCACAAGATCTCAGGGATCTCAGATTCATGACTTAACACCACATCTGAGATAGGGCTGCTGTCATTTACTATCACGTGTGACAAATAAAAGCAGCAACTCCTCACATTTGAGAAGCTGGAACCAGCAAATGTTAACTGGAACCAGTGGCATTTTTGCTTGAAAAATTAAAACAGTTGCCAATAAATTTTCTTTGGATCAATTAATCGACCTATTGTTTCAGCTCTAAACAGAAGCATATCTTAGAGCAAGCCCAAACAATTATTTCAAAACTAAGAAAACAATTTGCAAATTTAGCTGCAACCAATGCAGCTATTTCAAAACAGGACTCCTTCTGATCCTACTAGACATGATATGGTTCATTATATAATTCAGAATCAAAATAGGGAGACTGGAAAAGTCTCCACTCTGGCCAAGTAATCAATTACAAACACCTTGGTTTTTTCCTCTAAGGTTATCCATAATTATAATATATCTAACGTGCAGTTATTCAGGGATTCAATAGTCCTAGAGTCGTCAGGGAACACGAAGAGATGCTAAAGCAGGCTAAAGCACATGAAGATTAAAAACTAAAGGACCCAAAATGGATCCCTGAGGAACACCACAGCTTGTGTTGTACTTCTTAGAAAAGTTTGTGTGACACACTGCACTTACACTGGGCTCAATGTTCAGCTCTCGTCTCTCCTTATCCCCCTGTTCGAAGAACTCAGTGGCTACCAGCTCCGCAATCTGCAGAGAGAAGACACTGATGAGTTCTTATAGGATCTTTAACCTAAAGCTGTTGATTCGAAAATTCAGTGAACTTTCAGTTGATGAAAAATGAAGAACATGGAAAAAAAAAAGAACACATCAAGGAGTTCTAAAATATTAACACTTTTAGTTCCACATTGTACTACAAGCAAAATCTGGCAGGAGTGGTTTTCTGCTTATATCCACATGTGAGACCAAGGACAGAGGCATGTGTCACATGAAACACAAAGTCCGTCAAGGTTGCACAGATTCCACTTCAAACTAAGCATTCACAATTTTCTCTGTCTGCATCACTATCAAATCCTCAGTTTGATTTGGACGCAACTCCATCTCAGGTGGGTGTATGACATTTTAGCTATGCAAATAATTGCTATTGCTATTCGCAATTGTTGTTCTTCACCTCAGAAACTCTTTGGCATATTTGTGTCAGTTTGAACTTCAGTGGAGGCATTTTAATGAACATCCTGGGAGGCTGATTGTAGGAACGAGGTAGGGACATCCTACCATGAAGAAGACATAATGCTTCTGCTGCCAGAGTCAACATTGTCAAACTTTAACATTGTGAAACGACAGGAAAAGAACAAGATGGACCAAGAATATATCCAAAGAAGGCAAGGAAGAACACATGCAACAGCATGAAGAAACAGGCAAAAACTCCAGCATGCAAGAAACAACAAGAAAGAAGGAATCTAAGTGATAGAAAGAAGGTATGTGAAAAGGTAGGTGTGTATAGAGGCAAGTCCAGAACAAAACAAGGTAAAATAGAGAAAGAAAGAGGGAGAAGTCTGCCAAAAGAGTGGTAGTCTCTCTAAGTTAATGGCCTCCGTATGTTTACATAGAGGAAAATGAGATCTGACTCCAACCTCAGGCTCCAATCAGTATCACTCTGTGCGTGTGTGTGTGTGTGTTAAAGCTCACTGATTGTCAGTAATCAAGGCTCAGTACTATGGAGCTGCAGGGGACAGAGAGAGAGCTTATTATAGCTGACTAAAACCCACACTAAGCATGAGGCAAATGTTAACTTTGTCTTTATTTACTTACCCTCATGTCAAGTCAAAACACCAATGCTTTTTTGTCTGCACAGCAGAAAAAGTTAGCTCCCTGTCAAAATAACGTCAGTGGTCATGGACCGCTTCATTAGACTTCCAACACCAGCAAGAAAGACCAACTACTCTATTTATGAAAGCATTTCAAACTGTTGATTTTGGAGGATGCTTGCACACACCAAATCCACCATTAAGCCATATGTTCATGATCAGTGTGGTCAAGCAAGTAAAACTGTTGGGGTCATTTATTTTTATTTCAGAAAAGACAGAATTACATACAAATGCAAGTAAAATGAAATATAAAGTATATACTATAAAACAGAAGGAAATCATATCATATGAAACAGATTACATTTGAATGACTTCAGAAAAGCTTCAAACTAAGAATGAATGCACCCAAGGATGAAACATATTCCGTTTTAGGCTGTGAAGATTTGTTAAGACGAACTTTCTAAGCTTCTCTAATTAAAGGTGTTCCCAAGCCGTCTCTGGTCCAAGAGCACGTAATCTTAATTCAAGACTGAGTCAAAGATTCTAGGTGCTACCAAGACGGGAAGCAAACACGCAGGCTGCTGACATCATAAACAAGGGGTTGTAGCAGAAAGGCATGCCTTGCAGTACAGTATATGAATGGTTAAATTATAACAAGGCTAGATTTGGTACAAAAAGGAAACAAATAACCACATAACCATTTTCCAGGACCTTCGTTGTTTGTTATACCCCTCTCTCTCCTAACATTTCCTGTCTGTCTCTACACTGTCAGCTATCAAATAAAGACAAATCTATCTATTGAGAATTATCGCCACTCGGCTCTACTCAGCTTTTTGGTTTTACGGCCTGCAGTTTAAAACGTTAGAAGTCTCAAACTGGAAATCATCTGAAAACTCAATCTCCAATGTTAAGTTAAAATCTCATGCAAATAAAAAACTTCATCTATGCAGAGGACAAGAGGTCAAAGAGGAAATAATCTTCCCTTTAGTTCTGGCAGATGACAGGCACAGTCTGATGATGAAATCCGGATGAGGTGCTAGTGTGTGTGTGTGTGTTTGTGTGTGTATTTAAGTGAGAGAACATTTTTGCATGTGTGTGCATGTTTACTGCTCTGAATGTTTTTGGAGGTGTCATCTGAGGACAGGAGCACAGCTGTTTTTATTAATGAGCACTCCACACCGCATACACACACATACATAGCGCATGCGCCTGTGGTTCCTAACGAGGTGCAGACTAACGAAGGTCAGTGTGGAGATGAAACAACGCAGACACAGCTCTGAGATGAGTAAGGAGAATATGAAACAAAAATATGTGCGTGAGCAAGAGAGAGGGTGTTAAGAAGTAAACCGAGTGAGTAATGGCAGAATCAAAGAGAGACAAAGACAAGTGCTGCGCTGCTCCTGAGGGGCCAAAACTTTTAAGCATGTTGCACTTGGGGCCACACCCCAATCAGTGATATCACAGCAGATGTTTCTCATTAGTTTCCAAAGGCAAAACACCTGCTGTGACATCACTGATAAGAGCGTGGATATACTGCATACTGCCATTAAATAGAGAATTGGCCTTTGAAGGACTACTGCTTTAATTTAAAGCTGCACAACTCAATATTGTTATATTAACAAGGGATCAAATGGCCACTTATAGTGACGAACACACAGAAAATGACCACCCAACTCTGCAGTTCCCCTCAACTCTACACAATTTTTAGCCTCTTTTAGCTTGTTGTTTTGGTTTTCCAGGTTCAGTAAGCAGCTGTTTTTAGAGAAAAACCTCCACTGTCCAGTACCTGTCCAGCAGCAAACAGCAGACAGACACAGTTAGAGACTAGCTGGTGAACATAGTGGAGCATTTAGAAGCTAAAGAGACCCAAAAAGAGCTAAAAGGAGAATAAATATTGGACGTACATGCTAATGCTACTGTTGCTCTGTGTCTGCTGGGTGTAAATAAGCAACTGTTTGCCAACACATTCCAACTTTACGGGGCTGTTGCAGTGTCACTTAGCATCTGACTAGCTTAGCTGCTATTTAGAATTGGTTCAGCGAAAGTGGAACTTTACTGGGTTTAAAAAAACGCAACTGTGAGCTAAGTTGGACCTGTTTTCTGTGTCGAAACTAGCACAGGTTCAGCTGAACCACAGCTAAGCTGCAGCTGAACCAATGTGTAATGAATTTACCTAAGGTTGATCCCACACAGGTGACTAACTGTGGACATCTTGACTTGTCTTGCACTTATATTCATCAGGTGGACACAAACACAACTCCAAATGAATGCTAATGTCTCTCTGTGTCTGCTGAATGTGTAAAATTAATGAAAAACACATTTGCCATGTCAGGTGTTGTGTTTTCAGCTTGTCTTGCTGCCACCAAATGGCTTATGATGAAGGAGAAAAACAAGTTGTCATACAGAAACTAACTACAGAAACCAGAGAAGGCCAAAACCACCGAAGTACAGCCAACACAAATAGATAAATAAGAGGGAAATATGGGATGTTTTTTTTTTACCCTTTTTTGCACTGGCCAGGGCTTGGTGATGGCTGAGATGTCGCATGCAGTCATCAGCATTGACCTGAAGGGGGAGGTACATTGACACGCATTGATCTTCATAGAGCCACACCCTACAGATAATTGTCAATAGTAACTCCATCCAACCATTGTGAGTGAATTTATGGTGCTGGAAGTCAAACATGAGCATATTTTGTGTGTTTAAAATCACTAACAGCATTTCAGATACACTAATTTGAATTGTGACGTCAAAACTCATTGCTGTGTGAAGAGAATTCTGGGAAATTAAAGCTGCAGCTAAGGCACAAACCTTTAAAATTCAAGTAAAAGTTTTATCAATAATACTTACAAGCAGTTGATTTGTAGAAAATAACTAATAACAGTATTTGATAGCACACAGATATGCAGTAGACAGGAGTCAGTTGCCCTCTTAAAAAGGAATAGGGAAATGCGCTTATTTGCTTTCTTTCCAAGAGTGAGATGAGAAGATTGACATCAATCTCCTCTCTGTGCGTTAAGTACAGAGCTCGAGTCGGGATGTGATTAGCCTAGCTTAGCATAAACACTGGAAGCAGAGGGAAACAGCTAGCCTGGCTCTGTTACATGCAGTATTGCCAACTTAGTGACTTTCACACTACATGTGGCATCTTTTAAGACCCCTTTAGAAACTTTTTTTGTTTTTCAAAAAAGCGCAAAGAGACAAATCTAGCAATTTTTTTGGGCAGACCATAACTCTTTCCTCTTGAAGAGAGTCGTGTTCAGTGAGCAGCAGCATGTTCATTCGACCAATCATCAGCCAGACAGAAACGTGAATGAGATGTGAATGTACCAACCAATCGCTGATCCCCACTCTCTGTCCGGGGAACTTCTTCTCTTTTGTTTTTGTTCAAAAGGATTTAACTGGACTATTTAAGTAGAATTTTTTCTCAACATGCACAGAGTTTATTCCAGTGTCTGGGCCCACTCTATTCATGAGCCTTCAGTTCCACAGTCTACAGCCTTCATAAAAGGTTTCTGAAATTAGAGGTAGACTTAGATGCATATTGATGAGATGATAGCAACTTCAAAAACAATAATAGCTAATGATAAATCTAATTGGAATCACTTAGGTTCAGCTTGGCTCCATGTTTTTTAGAAAAATGTAGTATGTATCTAAATAGTTACGTTATGACGTCATGAATATGACATCCACGAAAAACACAAATCGTCACTTTTACATATGCACGGATTATGAGATACAGTGTGTTAACTGGTAGGCATATCTTTGAACTTTGGACAGAGCCAGGCTAGATGTTCCCACCTGCTTCCACTCTTTATGCTAAGCTAGGCTAACGTCCTGACTGCAGCTCTGTACTGAACACACAGACATGAGATTGATATTATCAGAAAGCTAATGAGCATATTACTGCTCTATTTAATACAGTATATATATATAATGTCATAAATGTTAAACTATTCCTTTAAAATCAAAGTGTGTGTGTCCCATTGCTGATGTACTTGTACTGTATAGGTTGGCTTTTACATCCACTAAGTGTGTTTGAGTTTCGGAGGATTGGTACTCACCTCAGTAAGTCTCTGTGATGTTCGTCCTCCCAAACAAACTGGCTATTCTTGGTGAGCTCAAAGAACTCCCCGCGCCTCCTGACAACACACACACACACACACACACACACACACACACACACACACACACACACACGCGTGTTCAGTGACACGGCAGATAATTATCCTCATATATAACTTACAGTACTTACCTCCTCTACCACCCACTGTCTAGACTGAAAGAGGGATGAGATAAGAACTGAAATCACTGAGGTAGATAAATGAAAAAAGGTGAAAGTAAGAGAGCAAAAGAAGGAAAAAAATGAAGTAAGATGCAGGAAGGAAGGAAGGAGGAGGTAAGCATGTAGGCATCTGCTATATTACACAAACATTATTTCACTAAAATCCACCAAAACTGGATGCTCCACGTTATTCAAGTGACTTTCTTTCAAAACAGTCCAATGCACAAAACTGTACAAAATGCAAACAACAAAATAGCAGTCAATAAATATACAAAAAAGTAACTTTTTAGACCATTTTTAAGACCTTTTTTTTTTTTTAAGGAAAATGTCAGATAGTCCCAGGATCAGAATTGTGTTGTGGGGAAACATTGTACTGTACCGTATCGTAATCTAAGTGAGAAGTAATTCAGACTTTATCAGTATCCCAGAAAAACAAGACGGGCGTGATCCTTGCTGTACTGTTGAGATGAAAAAAAGCGGGATTGCAACAGTTTTGTGAAGTGCTGCCTGAATGTAATCAGCCAATCAGTCCAAATACTCCAAAATAGCCTCCCTTCTCTTCCCTCTGCCCAAATGGACTTTTCTTCCTCTGTCTCCCACCCCCTCTACCCCTCTCCAGTCAGATTTCCATCTGGGCTTGACGTTTGGTACCTACTTCATGTACAGGGCCAGGTCAGTGGCCAGAATAGCCCTCTCGATCATCTTCAGAGTGGCCTTGTACTCGTCCAGGGAGAGGCCGCTCAGGATCTGGTTTCCCTGCAGAGAGAGCAGCAGAGGGAAAGAACTATGTAAGAGCAGGAACAGCTCTGTATTTTATTCAATGACTGACACTTACGTGTGTGTGTGTGTGTGTGTGTGTGTGTGTGTGTGTGTGTGTGTGTGCACGCAGACAGAGATAGCAACCCTGTAAGGAATAGGTACTATGTACTGATAGTGTTGACCGCAGTTTGTAATATGATAGACCCCCAGGGGGTTGCCATGACAATGCTAGACTGCAAAAACACACACATAAATGCATGCGCACACAAATAAATCAAAGAACTGAATCCAGTCCACATGTCGTAAGTGTTTATTAGCATGTGAGTTGACACATTATTCCATGTCCCTTCCATTTCAAGAGTGTGGATTTACATGAATGCTTCTCAGCCTGCATGTGTTTGCAATAGTGTGTGTGTCTGTGTGTGTGTGTGTGTGTGTGTGTGTGTGTGTGTGTGTGTGTGTGTGTGTCCAGCAGCAGTGGGGTTAAGTGGTGCTGTGGAGTATGGAGTGTATTTAGAGTTTGTTTGGAGGCCATAAAGATCAGAGCAGGCTGTAAGTCACTGTACTTTATTGAGTCACCAGAGTGTTCTGTGCTAGGCTAGCAGCTGGAAAATTAGCAGAATAGCATAATAAATAAAACAGACATTTAGGATCCCGACATTACAGCCATTAGCACACCATTGTTTCCCTGTGCAGAAAGCATTGGCAACTGTTTGTGGCCCACCACTACACAGACCTGGACGGGATACACCAAATCCATTTTCAAATGTATGCGTGCTCCGAAGTTCTTAGTAACTACTAGCTGTTTAAAAGAAATGTCTTAGATCAGTAAAAGTCTACTTAGTCTTACTGGCTAACAGTAACAGTTGCTAGGAAACATCTTTAGCGCCGCCCAATCAAAAGCAATTGTAAACAGGAAGTCACTGTAGCATCACATGCTATAACACAACTTCTGGGGGGTGGGGGTATTAAACAATATACTAAGATTTATCGACAACCCTTTTGTTTTGTTATGCATATACATTTTGTCTCAGAGTTAGTACTTAATATTCATGCAATTTAAAATGAGTGGATAATATCAGATTACGCTAACCTAACCAACACTATTTGGTTATTTATTCTAATGTATTACTGTCATAACAATTTGTAGTTTCTATGGTATATTGTATTTTTTTTACATTACAATTTTACATTAGAATTATTAGAATTATTTTAAAAAAAAGTATCAGGTCAGATTTGTCATGTGTGATCATATCATATTATCTCTTTTACTCCTCAGTCTAAACAGGTCATATATTAGCAAGGCATATATATAGTTTATATTAGTATGTATTAGTTTTGTTTTGTTTGTTAGTTCAGTTAGCTACTTAACAGTTATAACTGTCAGTTACTGTGTGTAAATCTTTAGTAACAAGTCATCTCTACGTAAGAACTTTTCATTTCGTTACGTGTAAATCTCCACTTGCATTTATACAAAACACAAACTGCTGCTTCCATTGAGAGCCGGGCTCAGTTGCTGGCAGGGAGGCCTACAGCTTGGCCAGGCTTTGTAAGACAATGTGGGTGGGTGGGAAGCCAGTGAGGGATGATGCCCTGCTTTTTGCACTAGGAACTTGAACTAGTTGGGGGAGTCTAGATGAGTTGGCGACGAGATGTTCCCAACGCATAAAGGGCTTAAGTTAGGATACACATAATACTTATTATATTACATGCAAAAAGTTATTGCTTTATGTGTTCAACATTTTTATTACATTATAGGCAGCTATTAAACTACAGTGATTTCTGGCATTGGCAATGGATTGTGGCTTCTGCGATAGAAAAGGCATAGATAGAAAACCCTTTAACTGGAATCTGGAACACAAACGAGAGAACATGGACATCTAATAGTTGCTGTTGTAGGGCCACAGCACATCTGAGACCTACTGCATAATGTGCAAGACAACACAGAGCTGGCTGGCAGGGAGCCATATAGGGACACCAGGAGAGGAGGGAGGGAGCCTCTTGATTGTGGCTGCCAAGGGCTCAGCTGCTGCATACAGAATCCGCCCAGCTGTGAGAGGGCAACTGATGTCACGTTTTGCATAACTGTGATGAGGATCAAATCCATGCGTGAAGAGACGATCTGCCTGATGTGTTTGTTCCCTCTGTCTTCCTGCTACTACCCTCATATCCATGATGATAGTGACAGCTCTTCCTTTGCTACACTCGTTTGCTACACTCACTTGAGGCAGCAGCACTATGTGGGCATGTTATCTCTGACATCAGCTGGGTTTAGTAAGTGGTTGGTACTTGTGATCAGATATGTGTTTAGCAGAGCTTTTGTGCTCAAAACGGCTGCCTGAGGGGGTTGATGAGTGCGTTTCAGACTCAGTGATGCCGTCAACGGGCTACAGAGAGAGCCCCATTTCACATTACAGAGTCATCTAGTCCAGAGTTGATATTAAAATATTTATTAAAGCTGCACTTGTCAATATTTCTATATCAACAATGGATCAAATGACTGTGTGTTATGTGAAAGAGGTCGCTCGTAGTGATGAACCCACAGAGAGTTATCACCAACCCTGCAGTTCCCCTCAGCTTATTGTTTTGGGTCTCTTTACTGTTTAGGTTCACTCTCATCGCTCTCATCAACATCGTTTCCAGCAGGCAGCTATTTTCAGTAAAAAAGCTCTGATAAAGCCACTGTCCACTACCTGCTCAGCAGCAAACAGCAGACAGACACAGTTAGAGACTAGCTGGTGAACATAGTGGAGCATTTAGCAGCTAAAGAGCCAGATATTTCCCTCAGGAGTTGGTGGAGACCAAAAACAGAGCTAACAGAGAGGGAATACTGGACTTACATTCATCAGGTGGACACAACTCCAAATGAAAGATCATGTTGCTCTTTGTCTGCTGGATGTGTAACTGGATACATACTGAGCAGGACATTTTACAGTGGAAAAATCACCCTGTCAGTGCTCTTTGGTGGACAAACTATGTAATGGTGACACTGTTTCTAAATGACCTCAATCCTAGTTTGGCATTTCTGGACTACTTGTTAGCCGACATACAAACCTGACACACTGATACAATATATCTGCAAGAAGCTGATCTATCGGCCTGGCTAATGTATCTGTCTAGCTCTAATAGATAGGGTCTTTACAGCTTGGCATTTGCAATCAGACGAGCTGAGTGGATTCAAACACAGGTGTGACTGAAATGGGACATTGCCCACTGATCTGCACAAACAACAACAATGAAATCCATCTGTGTTTAATGCCACCGCTATCATCAAGCACCTAATGTAATCTACTGCTTGTTAGACAAAGCAAGAAACTATTTGGGACGAATGTTCCCTCTGATGTGGTGGCTGGTAGGCAGAGGGATGGTGCAAAGAGAAGGATGATGGGTTGGCTGGAAGACTACCTGTGTATGTGTGAGTGAGTGACAGAGTGAATGAGTGCACCTACAGGGCTGTTGAGGATCATGAGGCAGTGGTCAAAGTGGTGATGCTCCATGGTGGAGTGGCAGTAGAGCTGGGCCAGTGGATGGTCGCTCCTGGACACACACACAAGAAGAAAGAAACAAGCAGAGTGGAAACAGTGTGCTCCCACACATAGAATCATACATATACTTATATGACTCATGCTCTCCTGCTGTACCTCTGTATGTAGGAGTTGTTGACTCCTCTGTGGTCCAGGTCATGGCTGAGAGTTGCAATCATCAGAGCCAAGACCTCCACATCGCTCAGGTTATTCTGTCAGGAGATGGGCGAGTGGATGAAGTAAGAGGAAAGGATGGGGCAACTGGTTAATAGACGACAATCTGTTGCCACAATCAGACCAAACAAAAGCCTCATAGCTGTGTACACACAGTGCTGTGGTAACTCTCCACACATTGTTGGCAGTGTGGGCGCTCAGCACGCAGCCTGGAGTGGACAGCAAGGCCGTTTCTGCATATGACACCTGAGCTGAAGCAGGGCTCCGAACTGATATTTCTAGACTGCAGCTGCTGATAGTTGCCAATAGTTCATGCAGAAGTATTCAGGGTTTTCCAAACAAATGTATTCAGGTGGTGTAGGATATCCTTTGAAACATTTTAACCATCATTATAGGTCTTGTTCAGTTGTTCAATTTAACATTACTGTAACTTTTTCCAAAACACACCATAGGCTTTTAGGTTGGTTTCCAACGCACCATGGAGCCACTTGTTTCAGTATGAAAGACATCTTGCAGAGGCTTAGGACTTGCTAGAACCATCACACGGCTTTATTTATTTATTCTTTGTTTTTTGTTCAAAGTGATGTTATTGTTGCATGGTAATGCAGATGTAAGCAGGAACTGCGGTGCATTCAGGGCAGCCATTTGGGATCGGAGAGACGGCTGTTGAACACCAACTTTTCAAAGAAATGACTACATTTACAGAGTCCTCTCATGTTTTGTTTTTCTTGTTTCTTTCTTGTTTCCAGCAAGATTAATTCAATGCTGTTCAATAGCAAACTATTCATTCTGGGATGTCGGGTGTTCGTGTTTGCACTATCAAGGAGATACTTTGACAAAAAGGCAATAAACTGTTTACTGCAATGGATTAATTATCATAAGCAAGATCTATTCTCCACAGTGTTGTGAAGTGAACTGAAAGCTCTAGATGCCTGGGTGGTAGATAATCAATAATGTGCTTTGAAAATGAGTTGCAGTAAAGTATGTGTAGATAATGAACTTAACCATGCAAAATAAGTTGGCCCTTTAAAACCAGGATAATGGGAAGACATATTGGCTGTTTGTATGGAATTCAATCAGTGACTCTGGATGTTAGTAAAAGGCAATTTAACAAATGAGCTCATCCTCACCAGTG
Source organism: Maccullochella peelii (assembly GCA_002120245.1). Classification (NCBI taxonomy): domain Eukaryota; kingdom Metazoa; phylum Chordata; class Actinopteri; order Centrarchiformes; family Percichthyidae; genus Maccullochella; species Maccullochella peelii. The sequence goes on along the minus strand of LKNJ01003860.1, from coordinate 66,808 downwards.
ACTGCTGCACTTACCTGTAAGCGTCCTGACTTGAGGAGGGCGAACATGCTCTGGGCGGTGTTGAATGCGTGTCTCCAGTTGTGATAAGCCACATTCTTCCTGTAGTTCTTCTTCACGCTCAGAATCCACTGGCATAAACTCTACGGGGCAGAGAAAGAGCAGAACATTTGATAAGATTTATTCTACCTTTGTGAGCGACTTTTGTGAGTGCCTCGAGATTACTTAACAATGCAGGAGTTGCCTTAAGAGCCTGTGTACCATAAACTCTCTGATAAAAGCTGGTATTCAGATAATGCCAGTCTAAAATAATAGCCCGCATGAACAAATAATGGCCAGTTGCTAAAGGTTAAAGAGAGACTACCTTGAGACTACCTCTGGTAGCTCATAGAATCATTCCAGCATACTGACCGTTTCCTGTTTTGTATGGAGCCAGGACGGTGACAGAAAGTTTAAACTGAAAAACTACTGACAGCGTAAAAAAAAAAAACTGTCACTGAAAAAAAAGTGACATTGAAAAACACATCAGAATGCAAAAAATATCAAAATAAAATGAAAACAAAAACGTAATGCCTATGTGTTATTTTTCAGTGAAACTTGTTTCAGTGCCAGTACAACTTTTTCCCACTACAAATGTTTCAATGCCAAAGTTTCCTTTTTCAGTTCAGGTTTTGTTTTCAAAGCCAAATTTTTATTTTTTAAGTCACTGTCCTGGCTCCATAGTTTTGTTTTTGACTGCCATGTGTTTGCCCTTCCTGAAGGTGAAAACTCAGCATCCTGCCAGCAAATCAGTGCTCTGTGCTTTGTTAGTTGCTCCCGATGGGGAGGCCACTGCCTTGCATGGCAGCTCAGCCGCCATCAGTGCGCGTGTGTGTGTGTGTGTGTGTGTGAATGAGAGGCTCTATGTAAAAGCAGTCCATTTACCCATTAGTCTTTGCTACACAACGTGTTCATGATAAACACACAGTAAACTCAACTCAACTCCAATTATGTTTTATTTTCTCTACAGGGATCATTACACTTTGATCTTAGATTAAATGAATGATTTTAAAAGTGTTTGAATAGTAATGAAATAATAACATGTTGCACAGCTGAACCCCCAGGCTGTGATGCTCTGGGGTGGTCAGTGTGTCAGCTCCAGGGGTGAGCATCAAACTGACAGCCCACGCTGCTGGAGGGCCCTAATCTCCTCCAATCAAAGGCTGTCTTTATGAGGCCTCTCTCCGCAGGCACTCCGGAGGTCAGCCACCAACATACAAGGACCTCTTCACATGGAGAGCGTGCTGAGGACAAGAGCCAAACCAGCCAGCACCCGGGTGGTGCTGGCGCCGAGGGGGAGCCGGACCAGGAGAGTGGTGGGTCTGACAGACTGCGGTAATGGAGGCAGAGTGTGTGAGTGACTTTTGGAGGGGAAGTGTTTTAGGTGCATGATGGCGTGTGTAAGTGTGTGTGTGGTCTCTGAGTTAAGGATGCAGGCAAATACACAAATATTAACTCACTTGTAAATGCACTCACTCATCATCTGACACACACACACACACACACACACACACACACTCATGTTCTAATGATCTAATGCTGCTGACAATGAGATGCAGATTGTTTTCCGCAGTTAATAAAACAGGTCGCTGCTTTTGTCTTTTTCCAGGACCCATGCTGAGAACAACAGAAAGTCATGTCAGGATAATGTGGTGGTGTTGTCTGTTCTAACTTCAGTGGTTTCTGTGTTGCCATGATACACTTCATAATAATAAAGCCTTGGGTATTTTGTCGTAATGTAATACAGACCATAAACACTTTGGGTATGTGTGTTTGGAAATATTTCCTGTGCTCATGTACAACAACAATTCGCTTCATTTTCTTCATGATTTGGCCTGTAGTGATGTAGTTCAGCTTTTACTTTGCCAACAGAAGGAGTCCAGGGGCTGTACCACACAACGAGAAGAGTGGCTTAGCCAGTTATCTTTGGGCTTAACTCCCAAACTTGGGTTTTCCTGTACCATGAAGCTGGCTTACTTTTATCACCTTGGTAACCTATGCTGCATGGCTAACCTGGTCTGGAGGTTAACTTCAGAGGATCAGATTACAACCTGACAACAGCCCAACCACTGACCAATCAGATCACTGGAAAAGCATCATTCCTACAGGATCCTGACAGGGAAGTGCTGACTTTATGTTAAGGTGACAAGTGTTTGCACGAGCCTTTAAACTGGCAGTGTGCAGTGGGCACCCTGACCAGTCTGCGGCTACGCAGCCCCATACGCAACAAACTGCGATGCACTGTGTGTTCTGACACCTTTCTATCAGAACCAGCATTAACTTTTTCAGCAATCTGAGCTACAGTAGCTCTTCTGTTGGATTGGACCACACGGGCCAGCCTTCGCTCTCTACGCGCATCAATGAGCCTTGGCTGCCCATGACCCTGTCGTTGGTTCACCGGTTTTCCTTCCTTGGACCACTTTTGATAGGCACTGACCACTGCAGACCGGGAACACCCCACAAGAGCTGCAGTTTTGGAGGTGCTCTGACCCAGTCATCTAGCCATCACAATTTGGCCCTTGTCAAAGTCGCTCACATCCTTACGCTTTCCCATTTCTCCTGCTTCCAACACATGCCATGAAGTGACCTAGAAACATTAGATTCATTCTCTGAGGAATATCCACAGCAAATTTCATGAAAGCAGTCCATTATTTGTCAAAATACTTTGCTGTGGACCAAAGTGTCGAATGAACAGATGGACAGAGTCAATCTAAAGATGCATTTTAATGGAACATGCAGGTCAGCTCTTACCGTGTACTTCATCTGGAAGTTTTGGACCAGGTTGAGGTCGACAAACATGCGGATAGTAGCCAGCGTGGTTTCAGTGTCTGACAAGTCAAAGTCACTGAAGCTGAAGTCCAGAAGACGCAACGACTGGGCTGACGGCACTGTGGCTACCTTCACACACACACACACACACACACACACACACACACACACAAACATTAAATTCAATCAAATTCAGGGAGGCTGTGGATTAATTAACACACACACGAAAATAAAAGTGGAATCACTGGTAATTACATGGTAATCATTTTCCAGGTCCATAATATGACAAAAGTGACATAAAAGTGCTGCTGCAGTTACAGTAGCAGCTTTAACTACACGACTATGACGGTTTTCCATCCTATAATGTGTCACACAAACTGTATGTAGCAGTCTCTTGGGTAGAACTATACCCGAAAAATCAAGCCTGTGTCCTAGATACCAAGTGACACATCCTCTCTCTAGCACCCAAGGGAGGCCACTTAATCAGGTTATCTGTTAGTTCAGCCACTTCGCCACCAGGAGAGGAGAACAGAGCAGGACCTTTTGAGACAGTCATGTGGTGTCATTGTTGAGGCTGTGACTGGTGTAAAAGCTGGGCTGCACTGATTGGTTCATATTTGGAAAGCTGCCTTGGAGTGCTGTCAGAAAACCAGTTAGATAGGCTACTTACAAATTAGCTAATTAACAAAATCACAAGACAGTCTGGCTGCAGGGAGCTCCTTTAATATTTTGTGTAATTTGTGTACAAAGCCAGAGGGCCAATTATATGAGAGAGTAGCTACAAAAAAAATCTGTGGTTTCCCTCTAATTACTGCTTGTAGTCTGATAATACAATGTAATGATCTTTTTTCACTTACAGTCTAGTGCATGTTGGTTACCAATCTGATCTATTACCATGCATCTAAGAGACGTTATTCTGAGCCCAAGCAACATGAGCGGTAAGGTGATCAGACAGGTTCTAAACAAACAGGTTGGTCTACCTTATTTGAAAGTGATAGCTAATCTGGTTAATCTGTTTTTTGCACCGTTTTAGTGATCTTGCTGTGTTCCAAGATCTCAGCAATTACATGGGTGACTACAATGTCACCATAACTGATGAAATGATACAAAATTAAAATCCAATTTGGAACAAACTGTGGTTTCCCTTGAAGTTCCAAGCATCACAAAAAACTTCAAATTTGTAAACACCTGGCTAGCTAGCAAGACACATAAGGTTATAGATAAGGCTATAGAATCTATAATAAAAATATAACTAATTCATTCTAGATTAAACTAAGAAAGAAATGTCGCTTGCAATAATTAAAATCATGATGTATACTACAGTAAAACTTAAAGGTATCGTATAGGAACCGTACAAGTGAATTTTCCACAACACTGTCCTGCAAATGTTTCACAATAAAAACCTTGTTAAGAAATTAAGGCATTCTGTCCACTGAAACACTAGAGGGCTTTTAATCTGAAACAGATACAGGAAGTGTTGAGTTTGTATTAACAGCATAATGCAGTAACAGAAATTTAACAGGGCAAAGAGAAGATCACAAAACAAGTAGGCATCATACTAAAATATGACCAAATATAATTCTATAAATACTATCAAGGGGAATTAGAAATGAAGGCCTGCCTCTAATATAAGCCTGCTTCAGAAAAAGACCTGGAACCCTCTGCAGTAATAAAGGTCCCAGCCACTATTTGAGAATTTACCGTATCCATTTTTTCAGTCAGTAAATTACAGTCACTTTGAGATTCTGGTCCAATCTCTGGCCGTTATCCTGAATTCATTGAACTGTAGTTACATATGTTACTCTTGTTTAGAGTTGTAAAGAGAGAACAAGAGAGTGCATGTGACAGTGTGACATGTGTTTTTTTTAATATGTGAAGGAGGCATAATCAAGCTAAAACAACAGGTTGTTAAACTGCTCTTAAATGCAAAAAAAGTGAGAGGATTTTTTTGCAAGGCTAGGTAATTAGGACAAATTAAACTAAGGAGACAGACGATTGTTTGCCTCAATAGAGTCACTGAACCAAAGCTGCTGAGAGGTCTGAACTGTGGAGGAGACTCTGTAGAGACGTCTAAGGGACAATGAATAAATCGATGAATAAATCAAAAAGCTTTGATTGGAACATGGCTAGGCACAGATACAGTCTAAAATAACCACTTCATTATTGACAGGTTCTCTACAAGGCTGTCTGCTCTACAGCAGCGTCACTGGGCTGCTGGCTACAAACACCAAAGACCTTGTCAGTCTGGTTCACTGCATATTACAAACCACTGTGATTCTGCTGCTATGCCTCCGCTAGCTGTTTGTTCTTCTAAAAGAACTATGCAGTAAAGTGTTTGTGCATGAAGAGAGCTTTGAAACACCTTGTTCTGCAATGAAAGCGAAACAAAAGAACACCCACAACAAGTGGCCTCTAAACCCAGAAACCAAATCCAACACTGTCTGGTCTCTCCTTGAAACTTTGCATACATCAGTGATGAGTGTCATTTTATCTACATTCTGCCACCAACACAAAGCGCCTCTGTGATTTTGAAACTAAAGTAACACTGTCTACTTTATGAGCTGTGGAGGTGCAACATTTCAGATATACAGATACAATATACAGAATATATATAATAATAAATATTTACTAAAATGGTGTGTTTATTGAAAATCTTTAAAATGCAGTTATGTTTTCTGAAATGTCGCATTTTCTAAAATGCTGTTTTCCAAAATGTTTTATAAAAGTTTTTTAAAATGTTTTCTAGAACATTGTGTTGTCTTTATTGTTATTATGATGGCTGACATGTTTTGTTCATAAATTTTCTGAGAAATCAACTTTTCTGCAATAAGTTTTCTGATATTTTTTTTCGTTGGTGTTCATTTGTCTTCGGACATGACAACATTTCTACATTTCATGAAATTTCAAGTTTTCTAAAATGCTGAAACGTATACAAATTGAATTTATTTTATGAGAACTTTGCTTACAGTTATTGCCATTTGCTTACGCACTGAAAGTGAATGCTTAGACAAAAGCACCAAAACCTTTAACTTTTGTAACCACGTCTTAAACAAAGGCACCAAAAGTACAGTCACATTTTCTGCTTTGCACTTTGCAACACTGCAACACACTTCTTGCTAAACACTACACACTGTTTTTTACATTAGACACTTTGCTCAAGAATGAAATCTCTTGCAATGACTGGGAAAACACTTCTGTTCAAAATTCTGTTCAAAACATACCTGAAATTGGCAACACACACACACACATGAAAACACTTACACACTAACTGAACACCAATCAGTCTGAGCCTTTGCACTACAGATAGACCTCAGGTAAGCTCACCTCTTTTGTGAGAACTTTGCAAACATGGAGGCCACTTGGGTAGTTTGGATACGGCACACAAGGCAATGTTTTCCCTGTTGCCTTGCCAGGGAAAACATTGCTTGTGCTGTGGATGAGGTGATGTACCATCCACCCCATCACCCCAGTATTGATTACTGTACTGTAATTCTACTTTTCTTTGTGTTTTGTTGTTGTTGTAAAAACCTTCAATGGCAAAAAAATAAGTTATATATATATTTTTTTCTGAGTAGATGTAGAGTGAGTAGATGTACAGTACTGGAACAATCTTTCACAGAAGTGTGAATGAGAACATTAAAAAGTACTAAAAACAGCAGTGTTTGTATAAGTTACATCAGAGTGTTGTTTCTGCTTTGAAAGAGTCATTCATATGGTGCATGTGTGCATCATTATTTAGCACAAATGCCATTTTGAAAAAGGATTGTTAGGTTTTCATTGCAGACTTTCATTTTGACATAGTGAGATGTTTAGCTCCAAGTGTTGTGTCTTATTTGGCTTGTGTGTAGAGTTTTGACACAATGAGCCAAATTCTGTAACAATCTTGTAAGTGTGTAAGCAATCGCCAAAAATTGTAATATGTTTTCTGAGCCCCATAAGCAATGTCCTAAAAATCACATTTGCCTCTCTCAGTCTTGTAAACTGGAGCTCATTAGATGCACAGAGGTAAATGCCTTGTTCACGTCATGTGACCATTACTGAAATGACCAGTTCCTACTTGTAAATACTGTTCATATCAACATCCGAGTCATAACTATGATGAGGAAAATTTTTCTGAAAGCTCTAATATATCATATTTTGCGCAACATTATAAATGACTGAACACCAAACATGGATGCCTCATGTCAGCCAAA